>CM062239.1:3631195-3826621 GCA_031216185.1 Syzygium aqueum | reverse complement strand
TTTTCCTACGGTCATCTTCCTCCTCCTCTGCATCTGCACGAGGGAGGCTTGCGAGGATTCGTCGAGCGCGCGGGAATGTCTCCTCCTTCGCTTACGTGCTCGAGATTCGCCGCAATCGCCGCAGCCGCAGTTCTCCTTCAATCCCTCGGCCTCTCCCTCTTCATCTTCGGCTTCTTCCCCACCAAACCTGCTCTCTCCGGCGTCAGGTACGTTCCCCTAGAGGGCACCCCGCGATTCGCGCAGCAACGTCGCGCGCTCGGCACGAGGTCGCGGATGATCTGGATGTGAGGAGACCCACTGCGCAATTTGTGATTTTTTGTTTTTTTTTTGCATTTTCTCTTGTTGGGTCTCTCGCCGTCGCGTCGTCAGTGGACCGGAGAGCTTCCGTGCGCCGTGGCCCGATGGCGTTGACAATGATTCGGTGGCGGCATTGCCTCCTGAGAAGCTCAAGCGACTGTATCGAGTTCGGTATTCGCCACCCCTGTTTTCGAGATGGTGATTTTGTGGGTCCTCTGCTTCGGGAGGAACGGCGAGGCATGGCTGGAATTTCTTGATTTTTAATGATACGTTTTTTTTTTATTTCTAGGAATTATCTGAGATCAGCCCTCCGTTCGACCGGCTTATCCTGATGGTATGTAAACTTTCTCGTACTTGAGATGTATGCTGATTGAATGTAACTTAATAGTAAGTACTAGCTGCCCCCTGCAACCGTGTCAGTTTAGGTTATTGATGGCCTTCCAGCAGAGTTCGTGCTCGGAAGGGATGGTAAGCCTCCGAGAGACGCGTTTGTTGAAGCTATGCCTTATACTCGGTCATTACTAGCGAATGGATTTGCGGTTGGATACCATGCGAAGGCTGCACCTCCTACTGTTACAATGCCGCGTTTGAAGGTTGTTGCTTTGGGCTTGCTTCTATGTTTTAGGTTGAGGTTTCCCCTTTTTCATTAACGCCCTAAGTTTCTGCGATTCCAGGCTATGGTTTCTGGGGCAATTGGAGGATTTCTGGACGTGGCATTCAACTTTAATACACAAGCTTTGCAAGATGATAATATTATTGGTTGGTGAAGTCAGATTTTTTTAACTTTTTTCTATGAAATGCTCTTGTTGATCTGTGCATATTTTGAAAATTTGGTGGACCATTTCAACTGTTGGAAACGGTTAAATCGTTAGATGATGACTTGGTTTAATGTTTAAATGATAAATGTTGTTGCGGTCCCACCATGTATGGGTTGGGCTTTGGCATAAGATCTAATAGGGGAAATATATAATTGCAAAGGGAAATAAGGGATCCAGAGATATTTGAATTCAGAACACTCTGCTTTGGTACCGTGTGAAATTTTGTGAACCACCGTCTGCTGTTCTTTAAGCTGTTAGATGATGGCACATACTATTTAGATATTATAACACACGTCACTTGTATACTTCTTGTATGGTAGGTCAATTCTTTCGGACTGGTAGGAGGATGGTCATGCATGGCGATGACACATGGCTTAAGTTATTTCCAGGATCATTTATTAGGCATGATGGAGTGGGCAGTTTTTTTGTGAGTGGTTTTTGCTGGCAACTGTTCATATGGTTTTGGGTATATGTTCTTACGGTTAATTTAATTATTGTCTTCTGCTATTCAATTGGAGTGTTTTTTGACTACAGGTTAAAGATACCATTCAAGTAGACCAAAACGTTTCACGACATTTGGACGAAGAGCTTCACAGAGATGACTGGGATCTTCTGGTTAGTTTTTATTAAATTTTTTACCCCTTAACTTTTTCCTTTGTTCAGCTTCAGTCATCGTTTGAAGTCACATCTCTACTCTTGTTCACACATACTAGAGGAATACTTGCCTATTGGATTAATTATCTGTGCGGAAGAACTAGTGGTTTACACAATAGGCATTATAATCTCATTCAAAATAAGATACATGGTGAAATGTTCTTGATCAGTTAGACCGGTAGATGGGCTAAGGCCCTTTAATCGATGTGCATGTCCCCTTCCCAGCATTAGGAGATGGCATCTTATCGTATTGAAAAGTTCAATATGACTTCAGTGTTTTAAATAAATGTCAACCAAGAAAAATTCTAAAAAAAAAAATCTGGAGTAAAGAGAAAGGCTCCATTTTCATCTGCTTTCATGTTTATTATGGATGACAAGTTGATCTCGAGAGACTGACCTTAGGGACCCAACCATATTGGTTTGTTTATAACTTTTTCAGGTTAAGGATCCATTGAGTCTTGACTTTTGAGTTTGATTCTATTGTTCCTAGAAGTCTCTCTCTTTATGGTTTTATCTAATGGTTTTATCTAAAGCCCGCTATTTGATTCCATCTCAAGCACGATGGGGAGGTTGACTTTCCTGTGTTAATAATCTCTCTGTCTTCGAGAGATAAATTGCTCAGCCCATTTCCGTTCACAATGCTGCTAAACGCCGATTGCTACTTACTGACTTTATCGTTCAGATTCTCCATTATTTAGGTCTGGATCATGTTGGTCATCTTGGTGGACGGAACAGGTACACTTTGCTCCATTGTGATACTAACGTTTTTGCATATCTGCTTATTTAGAGTACATCTTAATGCTTGAATTTGATTGTATCAGTTTCTTAATGGGCCCAAAACTCAAGGAGATGGATGAAGTAATTGAGATGGTTCATCGAAGCAGCCTTTGGGATAAAAAAAATCATCAGACAGGGACTCTATTGGTTAGTTTCACGCTGAATTTTCCCATTCTCCTTTGCTCCTTTTGGGGAAAGTATGCTGTGTATTATTTTCTTAAATTATGGAATTCTAGTTGACATAGTTATACAGGATGTTTGCTTTTGCTCCACTGGACGCGCATTATAATAGTGGCAAATGAAGCAACTAAGAAATGTTTCAGTAATAGGTTAGCTTTTCTTTGGAGGCATATGTTGATATATGTGAGGAGACAACACAGGGTAATCCGTGAGCATGTATAAGGCGCTCGATCCCTTTGCCAAGTTTGCATCTCCATTGTTGTATAGGTGCTTACTAAGATTAGTTTAACTCATTGACTGCCCAATTGACTGACGATTGCTTTGCAATTTCTTGAGATTTTGCTACTTGATGGTAGGAGTAGGAAAAGAGAGAAAGTAAACTGGAATGCTAGGAAATATATTTTTCAAAATGTTGAAATTCTACAATACTTTGACAAAGTTTTATTCCAAGTTGTTAGTGATGAAGAATCAATATATCTATTTACGAGACATGGATTTGAATCTATGAAACTCTCTTCTAGATGTGTTGTCAGATATAATTATGTAGAGTATTCCCACCGTCTCCCTTCAATTTGACGTAACATATATGTTTTATTAGATGCTTGTTGAGCTACCTTTCTGGCGCTATACTTGAAGAAATTATATTCTCTCACATAATGTTACTGAATTTCATTGAAGGTGATAGTTAGTGACCACGGCATGACTGAGAGCGGTAACCACGGGGGTTCTTCATTTGAAGAAACTGATTCATTGGCTGTTTTTGTTGGTCTGGGTGATCACACACTTGACTATGCATCAGCTACGAGCAATTCGGCAAACCAGGTATTCTATCAATTTCTACAATTTACCTTCTCCAGGGGGAGTAGAACTGTTTTGTTCACGGGACAAACTGTCGTAATGAAGCCAGAATTGGATTGGAATTTCTTGCAAACAGTAATCACAAAAAGTTTCTTTAGGCACCACAACGCGGCTTCTTAAGTATCAAATTCAAGAAGAGATTTGCATCAAATATTTCAAAAGAAAACTCTAGCTTTAATTTCATTGAACTTCGTCAACGCCTGTGTGTGTAATGTATATGTGCTGTATAGAGTCATAGTCCAAGGAGAAACGAAGAACCTTGGAATCTTACTCTAAGTAGGAATTGTAAACTTATTAAGCGTCCTATTTGATGTCTAATCTCTCAATAGAATAAGCAAACCTGAAAGGAACTTTCAACCTCAAATTTTCGTGTGAAAATTTGACAATATACCCATGCTAGCTGGAAGAATAAATTATAATTGTGCATTACTAAAGGAAGGACAAGATTGTAATTTAAAATGCAAATGGACTTATCATATTTATTCAATAAATCTATCTTATTGAGATTCTATATTTAAATAAGTTTCCTTATCCTTCACTAGTTTAAATCTCTTTCATAAAATAACTCAGATCATATTGTTCCTTTCCTCTATCAAAACATATTCTATATTTTGCACCCACATAAGAGTGCCATTTTTGCTATTGCTATTATATAAGACTGCCGGTTAATATTAGGAAATTAGATATATGTAAACGCAACATGGAGAATGGAATTTCATGTCACTGTTTCATGATTAAATACATCCTTAAGGTGCTTAATCTCCCTGTTATGTAATTGTTACTGGTTTGTGGAGTACTTCTTCAAAATTAACTTAATAACAAAGTAAATGCGAGAAGCAAATGTTGAAATTTCTTGCAAAACTTTTCATGAAAAGTGATGTGGTGCAAACAAGAAAGTCAAAATTTTCTGAATGATGACTTGTAAAACAAGCAGTTGATTATTTTTATAGTTTCTAGAGAAGTACAAGAAAATGGACCTGACCCTGAAATAGAAATTTGTGAATTCTGAAAATAAAGTAAGAGCTGAGGGGGGAGAGAATTCATTTCCCGGATATTCTAATTTTATTATAGCAAGTGCCAAGTGCCTATCTTTGACTCTCCTCCGAGGCTCCCACAGTTGGGCTGATAGTTCTAATTACATTAATTCAAATCGCTTGGTCAACTTTTTCTCATTATTGGCTGAGCATCGCCTATTGTTTTACTAGAAATTTCTGGCAGAACTTCTACCAAAAGATCTTTTAACACCTACAAGCTTGTTGCTATATTTTAAATACAGGAAGCTCATATAAGAAGAGTGACTGACATTAGTCCTGTAGATCTTGCTGACCTGTAATCAAGTCTAGTGTAATGCATGTTTGAACAGCTTCTCTAACCTGAGGTGATTAAGCTATTTTGTAGCAAATTTTACTTTTGCCTCATAGGCATTTATATATGTTAATGATAAAAGAGTCACTCAATTGTATTATTTCAGAGATAATAAAGAGTATTTATAGGCTTAGGATTAAGCCTAATACATTTACACAAATACCCCCAACTTGCTAATACTCTAAAGTAATAAACTCAACACTCCCCCTCAAGTTGGAGCGTACATATCAAAAAGTCCCAACTTATGACAAATATATGAAACTCGTCCACGTCGAAGAGGCTTTGTGAAAATGTCTGCTAGTTGCTCTTTAGAACGTGTGTGTACCAACCGTATGTCTTCACAGTTCACCTTTTCTCGAACAAAATGACAATCCACCTCTATATGCTTCGTTTGCTCATGAAACACTGGATTGCTAGCAATATGAATAGCAGATTGATTATCACAGCACAGAATAGATGATCCGGTCATAGGTAGTCCAATCTCAGCTAACAGCATACGAACCCATTGAAGTTCACCGGTAACATTAGCCATAGCACGATACTCGGCCTCTGCACTAGATCGGGAAATAACAGACTGTTTCTTACTTTTCCACAACACAAGATTACCACCAAGAAATACACAGTATCCCGAAGTAGACCGACGATCCATAGGGCAACCAGCCCAATCTGCATCAGAATATCCTATCACTTCCAAAGATTCAGGGTTGGAATAACCAGCTATACGAAGATGACCTTGATTATGGAACACAAGTCCTTGACCTGGAGCTTTCTTCAAATATCGAACAATTTGTAGAGCAGCTTGCCAATGATTAGTACGAGGAGAGCTCATAAATTGACTCATCACACTAACAGCAAATGAAATATCTGGACGGGTAATGGTAAGATAATTTAACTTGCCTACTAACCGACGATACCTCTCTGGATCATGAAGAAGTTCTCCCTGTTCATTGTCAAGCCTCACTCCAGGATCCATAGGTGTGTCACCAGGCTTAGAATCATGTAAGCCAATCTCCTTAAGAATGTCAAGAGCATACTTTCGCTGGGAGAGAGCAATGCTACCATTGGCATAAGCAACTTCAATGCCAAGAAAATATCGCAGACGACCAAGGTCTTTAGTGTTAAACTCCTTTTGAAGAAACTGCTTGAGTCGTCGTATGCCTTCAACATCACTGCCTGTGACAATGATATCATCAACATAAACAACAAGAATAACGCATCCTTTTGAAGATGACATACTAAATACTGAGTGATCCACACTACACCGATGCATGCCAAACATAATAACCGCATCACTGAATCGGCCAAACCAGGCACGAGGAGATTGCTTAAGCCCATAAAGAGCTTTTCGCAATCGACACACCTTCTCCCCCTGAGCAACAAACCCAGGTGGTTGCTCCATATAGACTTCCTCGTGAAGATCACCATGAAGGAAGGCATTTTTGACATCAAGCTGATGAAGAGTCCACTGAGACCGAGCAGCCAAGGAAATAATGATACGAACAGAAGGAATTTTGGCTACCGGAGAAAAAGTTTCATCATAGTCAATACCGTAAGTTTGAGTATAGCCCTTCACCACAAGGCGCGCCTTTAAGCGCTCAACTGAACCATCTGGATGGTATTTGATAACAAAGACCCAGCGACAACCTACCAATTGTTTATGAGCCGGCAAGGGAACGAGCTCCCAAGTCTTATTATGATGTAAAGCAGCCATCTCCTCCTCCATAGCTCGAGCCCACCCTGGATGGGCTAAAGCCTCCTGGACACTACTAGGCATAGACATAGAAGCAAGAGATGACACAAAGGCAGACATCTGAGGGCTTAGGTTATGATAAGACACAAAATTAGAAAGAGGATACCGAGATCGAGTACGGTGAGCAATAGGAGAATTGTCAGGAGACAGTGGAAGAGGATCGGAAGCCTGGACCGAAGTTGGTGGTGGTGGTGGAGCGCTTGCTGATGAAGATGTATTACCCCAAACAGAACGAGAACCACGTGTATAGACCTGAAGAGGGGTCGGTGCTGGTGAGTCTAGATCCAATGGAACAGCATCAGAAGTAACAAACGGTGGCTCCAGCTGAGATGTAGGTGCAAAGGGTGGCAAAAGGTCCAGGGTTAATGGTGCTTGAGGACGATCATCACCAAAGAATGCTTTATCCTCAAAGAAAGTCACATCAGCAGAAACATACTCCCGACGACGAGTAGGATTATAACAAACATATCCCTTTTGAGTACGGGAGTAACCAACGAATATACATTTTTCAGCACGAGGTGATAATTTGTCTAATCCAGGAGACAAAGAATGAACAAAACAGACACATCCAAAGATATGAGGGCGAACAGACCATAAAGGACGATTAGGATGAAGAAGAGCATAAGGAATAGCTCCTTTCAGCACGGAGGACGGAAGACGATTAATAAGATGACATGCTGTAAGTAGAGCATAGCTCCAGAATGATTTAGGTATATGAGTGTGAAGAAGAAGAGAACGAGCAACATCCAACAAATGACGGTTCTTATGTTCAGCAACTCCATTTTGTTGCGGAGTGTGAGCGCAAGAACTCTGATGTAAAATACCATGAGATTTGAGAAACGGAATAAAGGTAGATGAAGAAAAGTACTCACGAGCATTGTCAGTATGCAAACACTTAATAGAGCAATCATACTGCGTACGTACTTCATGATAACACTGGCAGAAAGAATGAAAAACTTCAGTACGATCTTTTATTAAATATAACCAAGTTGTACGAGTACAATCATCAATAAAAGTGATAAAATATCGAAAACCAAATGAAGACTCTCGACTAGGACCCCACACATCGGAGTGAATTAACTCGAATGGATGTGACGCACGACTCAAAACATGAGGAGAGAAAGACTGATGATGATGTTTACCTAACTGACACGTTTCACAATTAAACTGAAGATTTGAACTAGACATGAAAGGAAACTGTCGGAGTACGTTTGCCGATGGATGACCAAGACGACAATGTAATCGATAAGGATCATCCATAGCTTTATTTTGAATTGTTGTAGCAGCAGCAATGATCTCAGGTTCCAGGATATACAATCCACCAGCTTCACGCCCACCACCTATTCGGCGTCCAGTCTTCCGATCCTGAAGAACACATGAAGACGAAGAAAAGATAATATCACAATCAAGATCACGAGTAATAGAACTGACTGATAATAGATTGTAAGGAAAGTGTGGAATATGGTAAACAAAAGGTAAGGAGACAGAGGAACTCAGTGATACACAATTTGTACTAGTAACTTTGGATTGAGAACCATCTGCTAAGGTGACAGACATAGAAGGAACAGATGAGGTGGATGTGAGAAGACGAGGATCACCAGTCATATGATGAGTGGCACCTGAATCAATAACCCAAGAACGAGGAGGAGTTGTACTGGACAATAGACATGTAGGATCATTACGCTGTGCTAAAGTTGCAGTAGGACCAGAGATAGCACCACTTTCACTGTGTCGTGCCCTAACCAACTCATCATATTCTGCATGAGTCAACTGTACTGTACCCTGTCCAGAAGAAGATCCAAGCGAAGGAGCCCAAGGTTCAGTATCAATAGAAGCATGTAGACCCCGCAGTTCAGGATGAAGGTCATAACAATAATCAACAGTGTGCCCAGAGAGTTGGCAATGAGTACAAAAACGGTTCGCTTGACCACCGCCATGTGCTCCTCTAGAAGTATTACTACCACCACCACAAACAGTACCTCGGCCTTGAAAACCACGACCACGACCACGGTAAGAACCATCAGAATTCCATTGTCCACGGCCGTTCATACGACCACGAATCCCTTGACCTCCACGAGCCACCATAGCACTACTATCTGAAATTGTTGAAGCTTTAGGACTCGGAGTGTAACGAGCAGCTCGAGAATACACTTCTTCAATGGAAGGAAGAGTGCTCTGAGAGGTAATCTGTTGACGAAGAGCACTATGATCTGGACCAAGGCTACGAAGAAAGAGCACGGTTATCATGTCCGCTTCTCGTTGCTGCATCTGAGTAACTGTGGTAGCAGGTGGAAAATAAGACTTGAGGTGTTGATATAAAGATGCAAAACGAGCATAATGTTCTGCCAAACTAAGATCACCAATTTTGGCTTCAAATAAAGCCTCCCACATGTCACAAACTCGACTCATGTTATTCTGGCCAGAATACAGTAAAGCACACTTTGTCCATATCTCACGAGCTGTAGTGCAATCCATGAAAAGATGATGAATAGATTTAGCCATACTTCCCCATAAAAGTGTACGCAGAGTAGCATCTACGTATTTCCATTCTTCTAAACTAGTTGAATCTTCAGGTGGTTCTTCTTCAAGCCATCTAGACTGGCGATTAGAATAAATAAAGGTCGAAAGAGCCATCGACCAAGAAGGGTAATTGTTACCGTCCAACTTGACCAAGGTATTGTGCAGATTAGTCATACTATAATATGAACCAAAAGATACTGAACTCGAAGAAGTACTGGAGGAGCCCAACCCCGAAGTAATAGACGGCGAATTAGATAAACCAGTAGACATCCTCACAAACCACTAATCACTGAAAACTTGACCCGCGTATGTAATAAATAACACACCTCACTTATTATATGACTTCTGCAAGTATCCGCAAATCTCAGTAACTCCACATTCAGCTACTCTAATTCAGCCAACCAAACTCAAAACTCTATCCACACAATTCAAAACACCATTTAACCCTTCGTAACATCATATATAATAATCAAGTCTCATAAATCAACCGCCCAACATCCAAATATCACTTTCAGCAGCTCAATATCACTTCCACACAACCCTCGACCTTAGAAACTCCCTTGATAACATCGATTTCTAGGTTTCAATACATCAAAAAACACATGAGAGATCTGAGGCGAGTGAATTAATGGTCAGACAACACTGATTTCTGACCTAGATGAGTTCCAGGAACGTTTTCAGCCCTGGGCGACGCCGGACAGAGGTCGCCGGCCCTGGGCGACGCCGGACGGAGGGTCGCCGGCCCTAGGCGACGCCGGACGGAGGGTCGCCGGGATCTACAGTGGGTCACCGGCCTTGGGTTGAGGTCGCCGGACCTAGATCTTGCCGGATCTGAGGTCGCCGGCCCTGGGCGACGCCGGACAGAGGGTCGCCGGCCCTGGGCGACGCCGGACGGAGGGTCGCCAGGATCTACAGCGGGTCGCCGGCCTTGGGCTGAGGTCGCCGGACCTAGATCTCGCCGGAACTGAGGTCGCCGGCCCTGGGCGACGCCGGACGGAGGGTCGCCGGGATCTACAGTGGGTCGCCGGACGGTGGTGGCTAGGGTTTGTTGTGTTTAGGGTTTTTTTTTTTTTTAATTTAGCTCTAATACCATGTTAATGATAAAAGAATCACTCAATTGTATTATTTCAGAGATAATAAAGAGTATTTATAGGCTTAGGATTAAGCCTAATACATTTACACAAATACCCCCAACTTGCTAATACTCTAAAGTAATAAACTCAACAATATACATCTGATTTCAACCTGCATTGAGTCCAAGTGACAGCATCTTCTAAATTAAGTAATAGTGAGGTTACTTTTCTGCTAAAAGACTGATGAATAGCAGAAACACGATCTTTTTCAATTTCTGTCCGCTATTGGCGAAACTCTTTCCAAAGGATTGTACCAAGTTCACGAACCATCGGAAATATGTTATTTTGTGGTTTCCTCATTTATTTTGACAGACAACAATGGTTTTAGTTACAATCCTGTGATTTTTATGTGTTTAATATTTATGACCAACTTGATAGTTCAACAACCTTTCATTCTTCACTTATTCTTTGTGATGCAGATTGACATTGCAGCGACTTTAGCTCTCCTCTTCAATGTACCGATACCAAAAAACAATATTGGGGTTGTCATACCTCATGCTCTTAACTTTATGACAGGTTCTCTGCTCTCTCGCTCTCTCTCTCTCTCTCTCTCTCTCTCTCTCTCTCTCTCGGCCCATGAAGACTATTGGAGATGCACTGATTTATTTTCTCATTGAGTTAAGTTTCTCTGTATGGACATGCATGGTTCATCAAGTCAACAGTTTTCAGATATTATGAATTTTAATTATCCCAATATTTTCCGATCAACAGCTGGACGATCATGTCAAGCATTTCTCTCCATATTGGCTTTGTCCAATGGGATTTTCCTTGGTGCAGATAGATGAACTGATCTTGAGTCTTTCAAATCGAAGAAGGCTATTTTCAACTCGCCCATCAAATGATAGATTTGATGGTATTCGTTGTGGACATTTCTCTTGGATTCATACGCTGTAGTTTGAGATCTATAATAGGAAAGCTTCCTTGACCAGAATATTGACTTCCAATAATCTCAATGATCGTAGCTTTTTCCTTGGCAGTTGGTGGGGTTAATGGGAAGACCAAATCAGTTTTTTTTTGTGCTCTTTGTTGTCTATGAGAAGAACAAGGTATAATTTTTCTGTTTATTTTTTGACATAATTGGTGCAAGTGGAAATCAAAGGAGAGTAGTATTGTTGATCGCGAGTACTTCTTTGGTGCATGTGAATATGGATTTTCGGGAACTTAGCATGGCACATCTGTATATGATGAAGATTCTCTTTGGTTCTGTTCCTTCTTCTGTTGTTGTATAATTATGATATATCCTGAAATATTATAAGTATTATGCATTGTTCTTTCTTTTCCTTTTCTTGTCTTGAAAATTATTTACGTGGAGTTCTAAGACATAACAATGTCGATCTGTTACGTTAGTTTAGTTGTCTGATTTAATTTTCAAATTGTGAAGAAAGCCAACACTAAATTGGTCATAAATAGCAAACTGAATCAGTATAACTTTCCATTTGTTCTTTGAAAAGCCCCTGAAGCTAGGATACCAAGTTTGCATCTATTACTAGGTCAGCAACTTCAGGCATAATTTAACAGTGATTGTGAATAATTTATGATGGTGTGGTAGCTGGTGGGGGTCATTTGTGATTTAGCAAGGAAAAGGTTGATTACTTAATTTTTGCGATTTTCTTTTCTCGAAATGGTCTTTTATGTCCACGTTAAGTGTATCTTTTAGCTAGTTAGTGGAAACGTAGGGCTGAATCAAGAAATCCTGGATTTTGAGGTATTCTAGATTGGTTGCTAGGTGGTTGGTTATTCCTGTATTTGAGTGAAGACGATATTGGTTATTGCCATGTAGCTTCTGTATTGACATGTTTCATAGATCTTCCTTTTATTACTTCTATCTGGGTCCTTTTTTCCCGCGATTTATAAAAAAGAATAACCACTTTATATTCTTTTAATATGTGCAGATGCTGAAAAGCTGAGAGCTTTAGAGTTAAACTCTTGGCAGTTGTTAAGATTGTTACAGGCCCAGTTATTTGGTCTACCCTGTGAACATGTATTAGTAGAGGACTTCACTGGAGATAGAAAATCAGTGGTCAGTGAGTGCAGTGGAAACATAGAGCAGGTCTTCTGTTGCTTATATCGGAATGCTGCTCTCCTCCACAGATCCTGGAAGTTCAAGAGGATCTCCATGTAATAATTCTTTAAAGCATCACAGATTCACATATCGAATGAATGTTACATGAGCAAAATTTTACATGAGCAAAATGATGATTCTTTGTTCTCTTTGGCACTCACTTTTAAAGGTCAAACATTGAAGACTATAATAGCGCTGCCGCAGCATATTATGTGTTCTTGAGGACTGCAAGTCAGTGGTTAGCTCGCAGAATGACTGATGTATGTATCTTTTTGATCCACCGACAACAGAGGTTCTTTGTTAGGATGTCGATCCAATTTCACTGGTGAACGTGATGCACATATTACCATAGAAGAGCACACAAAACCGGATGTGATTTAATCTTTCTCTTTTTCAACTTTATTTTTTTCCATGCAGTAACAAGTAAGCATTTTGCAGAAACCTGTCAGCCTGCTTGTTGTTGGAATTTCAGCAATGCTTCTTTCATGTCTGATCTTTCTGGGGCTTGTATTTCATATGAATAAGGCACTGTACTTTAGTCAAGACCGTCATCTTCCCAGCTCGAAAAAATATGCCTTTTCCTGGCATTTGGATGAGATCTTCCTTGTGGGTGCTACATTGATTCATGTCATAAGCATGGGATCCAGTTCTATGGTAGAGGAGGAGCAATATATTTGGCATTTTGTGTCATCGACATTTTATCTGTTATTAATTCGGAAAACTGCACAGATCATTCCGGCAGATAGAACTCAAAGTTCACTTGGCTTGTCCATGTCTCAGAATGGAAAGATCAATTATCCAATTATATCCATCTTTTCTGTACTTGTATCTGGAAGAATTTTAAGAGCCTGGCACCAGGGTGGTATAAACTGGGCAAATCTTCCTGATATTTCTAAATGGCTAAAACTGGCTGGACATGAATATGTGAAACAACTTTGGCTGCTGGCCTGCCTGTTGGTGATCATCTTAAGTATATATGTTCTGTCATTCTTATGGACAAGGAGGAAAATGGTTTTAGTGGTTGGATTCAGCTTTTTTATCCCAGGATTGATGGTTTTGAAATATATAATGAGTCACAAGGATGATACATCAGGGTCTTTTACATACAGCTACGGTTCCACTCTATCAGCACAGAAGATATTGGGAGTTCTTGGTGCTCTTACAGTTGTGGCTGTTGTAGCTGTACCGTGGCTAATACGTATTTGGACTTCCAAGGCATGCTCTAATGGTCATATCTGCTTGTCTACTTCTGTTTCCCATGACATTCTAAAGTTGTCTCTGCTGATGCAGATGAGAGACTCATTTTATGTCATAGGGTGGGCATACATATTATGTTGGTGTCTCCTTCAACTGTTGCTCCAACAGCCAACGAATTCGTTGCCAGTGCTTTTGCTTCTTGTGCAGATCTATGCCAGCATGCTTCATTCTTTCAGTGCTGTGCCTGCTCATAAGCATTGGATTGAGGTCAGTTACATGGCATCTTCTGTGGTTCCATGCCAGGTTTAGCATGCGCCTGAGGGCATTTATGTGCTGGGTGGATCATAGACAGAAAATACACTTTTTCTGCGATTTCATTCTCTGCTTGCATAAATGAAAAGATATTGCCAGATCAGCTGTTCATCCAGTCTCAAATCAGATGTAACAGTCATTCAATTCTTAGGTTTTTAAAACTTCAGTATCGATAAACTTGACTTCTAGCTCTATCAAAATGCACCTGCTTTTTGTCTCATGAATTGCAATATGCATCTAGAAGAAAGGATATTTATATTTTACAGAACAAGAATTTCTAACAATATACTATTTTCCAGTATGAGTTTATTTATTTGGGGTAGCTCTCTTCAAACAGATGTACTTCCATTTGAGCACTTGTTGACAGCAAATGCCAAGTGCAAGGGGTTAGGGAAGCTTGTGACTGTCCTTACTCATTCGACATAGCAGTTGGTCAACTGGTGGTTGACTTTCTTAGCGGTAGGAAGATTTGTCCTGAAAAGCAAGGAGAGTTTTGGGGCAGGTTTTTTTGCTCGTCTCCACTGATGCTGTCTTCATTTTTTAGCGAACTTTCTCATGGAGTGTCTTTAGCTGCAACTAGTTTATGTATTGATTGATTGTGTCGGTCACAATCATGTATTGACATTGGTGGTTTTGCTGTTTATGTAGGTCGCTGCACTTTACCAGTTGGGAATGGCAGGTCATTTTGCCCTTGGGAACAGCAACTCTCTAGCTACAATCGATGTTGCTGGTGCATTCATTGTAAGCCTCTCATAATCAGGAATTTTTCCACTGTTGGGGCTGGAGTAATTTTACCGGTTAAAAGATAGTTCCCATAGTTCCCTAACTTCTTTAGGTCATTGGCAGGGCACTTCAGATTTCTCGATGCTCTCATCTGGCGTCTTGATGTTTATGATCACCTATGCTTCGCCGCTGTTGTTTCTCCTTAGCATGGCAATGTGGATTTCTGTGAAGGATTTTAGTTGTCTGATTACTTCGCGGAATGCTTATTGTGGAGGTCTCCTAAAGATGATGCTTGGTTTGCCTTGTGTAATACCTTTGTGCCTAAATTCGGTTATGCTGACTGCATACACTATCATACTGCTACTGATGAGAAATCACTTATTTGTATGGAGTGTCTTCTCTCCAAAGTAAGTCTCTCTATCCTTTAACGTCCATTTTTTAATATATAACAGTAGAATTTCCATAGAAATGTGGGGATTGGATATAGCTAGTGTGGATAAGACTATTTTGTTGGGTGTTCTTCGTGGATATTTGTACTCTACTCACAATCTTGTCTCCAGGATTATTCTCATCGTGCATATTTTTGGAGTTTTGTTTTTCAAATATAAATTGTAACGAGAGTGTGGATTCAACATCTATTTTATGCTTGTTAGTGGGTTCTACTTTGGTTTCTTATGTGTGTCGAGATAAATTTGTCTTGTTTTGTCGGTTTTACTCGTATGGCAATGTTTTCGCCCTTTCCGTACCATACCCTCTACCCTTCTTTCAAAGACTGCATATTTTTCACTTAAGTACGATATTGCAACCCTTTCTCTTACCTCTACCGAGACAATTTATACTAAGTCAACACTCAATTTCATGAAGGTACCTTTATGTCGCCGCTGCAACAATTTGCGTTTATGTGGGGGTTTTTGTCATAGCTGCTTCTGGAACTTATATATACCTGGTGGTGATTTATCGGAAAAGATAAGATTAGGAGCTTCAACGGCAGCATGAGGTAGATCTGCTAGTACTCACCGATACAGAAAATTTTGGTGCTTCTTAGCAAATTTGTACCATTCTTTTGGCTTTGAGCCGTTGCTCATAGTAAATTTAATTGGTAATTATTTCAAAACGTTTCTCTTTGCAATGATAAGTTGGACGTGTTAAGGTGTGCGTTGGTTTGAACAGTAATAGAATGAGTGAGACAATTTTCCAGCAATACTACGTGTAAACTTCTTTGTTCTTTTATAGGGATGGTGCACTCCATAGATTGAGATTTTATTTGTGGCTTTAAGAAATTTGAGTTTGTTCGATCCTAGTCATTCTGCTTTCAAGATTTGTGGGATCTGAGTCCTCACGTCATAAGCATATTTAATTATGTTAATGTGGTTGATGACAGGGCTACTTCAGAAAAGAACAGTATAATATTCAGTTAACAAAAACCAAACTCACTCTGCTTAGAAGAGAAAAAATGTAGGCAATGAGGGCGAGATGAAGACACTCTTATCACCACCACACCACTGCCTGTCGGCTGTTCGCTGTCGCCACCGCCAGCCCCTCTTTGAAGAACCGTAACCTCTCTCTCACAAAGCTTAATGTTGTTTCTGTGCGAGACTCCTCTGCATTGGGGTTCTCCGGCAACTCTGAGCGATGGCTGGACTGGCCGTCTGTTGTGGCTAGCCTCATTTCATCCCTGCCTATATCGCCTGTCGTTAAAATGACGATCAAGGCAATTGGAGCTCCTCGGAGTCCAAGATTTTGAGGTGGTAAAACGGATGTTGACATTACAAGAAAATCTTCACGACACTTTATGGCAGGGGAGAAAACGGAAGTATGCACGATGCCACCTTTATCGTTCTGACGAATCTGAGGATCGCCCTCGACACGTACATTAGGAGACTCACGTGTGTGGCTGTTGCAACTTTGAGTTCAAAATTGTAGGCCCACTGTAGAGAAATACTAGGTGAGACTGTCTTGTCATGTCAGCAAACAATTACTCCCATTCAGCATGGGACCAGACGGTCCTACTTGTCAAATTTTTTGAAAGTCCCTCTCTTCTCTCTCTCCGTTATTTCTCCATTTACCGTCCCTATTATTGAGAAAAGAAAAAGATATTTCTGCTCTCTCTCGTTCCTTCGCGAGTTCACTCCCAAAAAATGAGAAAACGTGTCTTTGCTCTCTCTCTCTCTCTCTCCACGAGTTTACTCCCTCTTTAAATTTTCTAAGAATTTCATCTCTACCCTAGAATCGCTACAAGTTCACTTCCTCTTCTCATTTTCTCAGGTATTTCAAGGAGTTTCTTTGAGTGAACTTGTTGTGATTATGGGGGAGAGACGAAATTATGAGAAAATTAAAGGAGGAGTGAACTCGTGAAGAGAGAGAGAGAGAGTAACGACACCTTTTCTTTCTTAGTAATGGGGACAATAAACGAAGAAGTAACGGAGAGAGAAAAGAGAGGGACTTTCAAAAATTTCTAACAGGTGGGATCATTTGGACATGCATGCATACTCAATAGAATTGCTGTTTGCTGACTTGGCAAGAGAGTCTCACTAAGGGATAATTACACAAACAGTTTCTGAACTTTGGTTCAATATGCAATTTGGTCTCTGAATTTTTAATTTGTTCAGTGTAGTCCCTGAATTTTAGGCTAATGTTCAATGTGGTTCATGAACTTTTGTTTGATGTCATTCTTGAATTTTTGGTATATATTCAGTTTAGTCCCTGAACTAGATGAAAATGTTCAATGTAGTCCTTGAACTTTAATTGATGGAAAGGACTGCATTGAGCATTTTCATATAGTTGATGGACTGAGTTGAACATGTATCAAAAGTTCAGGAATGATATTAAAGAAATTAAAAGGTCATGGACCACATTGCACATTAGATTAAAGTTTAGGGATTATGTTGAATAAATTAAAAGTTCACGGACCAAATTGCATATTGGATTAAAGTTCAGAAAATATTTGTATTATTTTCCCTCTCACCTAATACTTTCTCGGTGTATATGGTCCGGAGCAATCCTGGAAGTTGGATTACCACCCAACTTGATATAGCTCTAGAAATCGATTCAAGGGGTTTATACAAACGGTTATATACCTTGCAAGCCATGTCGCTACATGCCTGATCGATCCAAGGCATTGTTGGGCTAGCCTCGAGAGGGTGAGCTTCGCACTCGGGTTTTTGGCTCGACCTCGGTTGTGGAGCTAGCTGGCTACTTTGATAGTGACTCACTTGCCGCGGAGGCAACATGCGATTGCGAATTCGCGACTCCTTTTGTAGGACTTTACAAAAGAGACGGCACTGCCCCGAAATGTTACTTTAGACAAGCTAGGACTACAAAAATCATTAGCTGGATTTGCTTGTTGGGAGTGGAATGAAAAACGAAAAGAAGGATCGAAAGTGGTGGCGTAAGTTAGGACGCGATGGATCAACCAAGTTGAGCGGTGGAAATTAATGCTGGGCCTACAATGCGTCATGCAGACGGACCACGCACGTTAGACAAATTCAAGGAACCGTCATAATGCAGCCAATCTCTCTCTACAGCAAGGATCAATTCCCAGTAGACTTCCAATTCTCAAACCAGCACAATGATTGGACAACCATCCATCTCCACTGGTTCATTATCATTGAGAACAAGAACAAGAACAAGGCATCGGATGCTCCTGACCACGGCGAGCCCCCGGAGCCCGCCCGATCTGACTGTACATATGAAACAGGGCTCGGATGTATCGAAACTCCGGTAAGGCTAATTGAGAACTAGAACAGAGCATCGGATGCTCCCGACCACACCGAGCCTCCAGAGGCTGCCCGATCAAACGGCACATATGAACTGGGCTCGGACGCATCGATAAATCCTTGTATCTACGGAACCTAGATAGATTTAGGCACTTCAGACCAGGACCCACCCTCATAAAAATGTCCTAAACTGATCACTTTGGACTGGCCGACTCCACGCGGGATTAGCTGATCATCACATCTTTTTGAATGATCTTTGTGGAAGAAAAAGAAAAATCAGGGTCGCATCGCCAATCCCAACACGAGGAAAAAAAGAAGGTATATGCCCATGAAGAATTCCATCGATTGAATTTGAGCCCAAACAGGCAGAGCAATAAAGAAGGAGCCCTTCGTCTTTCCACAATCTCCGGCCACATATACGGCTCCGGCGCGGCGACAGAATATTATTCAAAAAATCATCTAATTTGCGACTGCAAAAGAATACTATCGTAATTTGTCTGTTGTATATCTATTTCATAAGGCTCTTTTGACGAGAGGGAAATTTTTTTTTTGACATTAGTATATGGAAATGACAACAATGGAGAAATAGAAAGCAAGATCTGGCGCAGGTTGCACTTTGATTGCAAGCCTCTTCCTTCCCAGATTCCAGGAGCTACACGAATGCGTACACGACGCAGGACAGACAGCACACAGGAAAACCGCAGTTGCAAGTCACGTAATCTAAATTGAAAACTATATAGAATTCATATTAATTTATTTTGTTCCAATCTTTATTTTATTCCGTAATTGAAGAAATCCTAGAATTATCGCCATCATCGTCGTCGTCATCAACGTCGTTAGAAATCCTTGAGCAGCTTCCGGACCTGCTCGAGGGTGACGAAGAGCACCACCGTGAACGGCCCCTGCCGCGATATCGTGGGGATGAAACCCTTGTACAGCGCCATGGGCCCTTCCGCCCTCACCGTCTTCAGCGCGCAGTCCGCCGCCCCGCTGTACGGCGGCTCCCGCCCCTCCTCCACCTTCATGTTCATCACCCTGGTCTTGATCACGTCCACGGGGTTCGACGCCACCGCGGCCACGAACCCGGCCGCGAAGCTCGCCGTCACGTGCGTCCCCAGCCCGTCCTTCATCAATCCCTTGGCCAGGATGGTCTCCTTGATCTGGTCGTACGACGCCAGCTGCGACGCGGTCACCAGCATCGCCCGGTTCACGGTCAGCGACGACCCCCGCCACAGGCTCGCCACCCCCTCCTGCCGCGCCATCCGTTGGATCGCGTCCACCACGCTCCGGTAGTTCCGGCGCTGCTCCGGCGGGAGCCGCCCGTCCGCCTGCATCCGCACCATGGCCACGTCCGCCGGGTTCCCGACAGCTGCACCAATGCCGCCAGCGATGAGCCCGGCCACGATTTTCCGGGTCAGCGGCATGTTCCCGGTGGCCGGGTCGGTCCACTTCTGCTTGAGGATGTCGTAGAGTCCCATCCGGGTGGTGGAGTAGAGGGTCTGGCGGAGGACGGTGGCGGACACGCCGGAGAACAGCGCGGCCACGCCTTCCTGCCGGAGGATCCGCGCGCCCACAGCGACCGGCCCGACTCTCGTTGGCAGCTGCGGCGGGGGCGGCGCCACGTGAGCCCCGGCCGGCGCCCGGAACGCGAGGGCGGGGCGCAGGTTCTGGACGGAGGGGTTGGAAGGAGCGTGCCCCTCGCCCTGAAGCTGCATGCGGACCTTGATAAGGTCAAGAGGGTGGGTGGAGCAACCGGCCACGACCGAGGCTATGCCTCCTTCCACGAATCCCTTGACACCCATCCTACAAAACTCCGGCCGAGACACACGACCAAACCGGAACTCGACGTATTATATCGCCACGATGCCTCGCCGGAATCAATGCCGGGATGGGAAGGATATCTTCTGCTGCCGGTCCCCTTTCCTTTCCTTACCAGTTGGAGTTGGGGTTCATGTCGCTGGAGACGAGGAGACCGGAGTGGTGGCCGAAGGCGACGGAGGAGGAGTGGGGGACGGCGGGCCTCTGAGACATATGCCGGCGGATGATCGACGTGTGGAAAGGGAAGAAGGAAAGGAGGAAAGAGAACGATTGCTTGCGGTGGTGTGGGTGGAAAGAATGGTTCAGGCGAAGAGGGAATTTATAGGAGGAGAAGCGAAAGAAGGTGGGAAATAGGCAATAGCGAAAGCGTTTCCGCTTTTGCTATTATTGCTTCGGTGCGCGGTTCACGGGGTTGATTTTTCTCTTCTCGATTTGGGATTTTAATCTTCTTGGAGAGTCGATTTAGATGCCTCACAAAAAAAGCTAAGTAAGGAAGGAGGGTTGTTTCTTGACGACAGTTTAATGGTGTTGCTCTTTAGAAATCGAGCACTTGGGCCATTAAGTTTGGCCGACCATCGACCGAGAAGAAGGTCGCGAGCTCCGACGAATACTGGGGAACGGGAAAATTGCTCAAAATATCCTAAATTTATTATACTTTTTGTCAATTTAGTAATAAACCTTTTAATTGTGCTGATTTTTTTGGTTGGAATTGTGAAATTACTGATGTAGACATCGACTGTCTTACGTGGCACGACTAGCACTGACATTGACGGATTTTGATAATATTTTAGGAAAATTCCAATTAAAGATCTCAAGTAGGGTCTTTTTCTAAAAAAAAGACCTTCAAGTGAACATAATGTCAAATAAGGATCTGAAGTGTCCAATCAGTCTTAAATAAAGACCCGAAGTGCTCAATTAGTCTCAAGTAAAGACCTAGGTTCGGCCGGTCAAATGCTCACCGGCCGGCGAACACGTTACTATGCCAGTGACCGGAACAAGGGTAGTTTCGTCATTTTCTTTTTAATTTTTTCCTTTTTCTGTTTTTTTCTTTTCCTTTTCATTTTTTGTTTTTTTTCCTCTCTTCCCCTGCCAGCCATAGTTGGGGCGGCGGAGGTCGCCGGCCTCAAGTGGAGGTTGCCCTCGTTGGCGTCGGCGAGGGTTGTCCTTGCCAACATCGAGCGAGGATCGCCATCGCCGGATTTGGCGAGGGTCGCCCTCGCTTGCCCAACCCAGGCGAGGGTTGTCTTCGCACGTCGAGGTCGTCTGGTGATGTGGCGCCCCTCACTTAGGCTAGACGATTGCGAGGGTTGCCCTTGCTTGCCCAGCCCAGGCGAGGGCCGCCCTCATCGGCGGCGGGCAAGGGCGAGGGTTGTTCTTGCTGGATTTGGCGAGGGTCGCCCTTGCCTGACGCCGGTGAGGGCTACCCTCGTCGGCATCGGCTAAGGGCAACCCTCGTCGGCATCGGCTGAGGGCAACCCTCGTCCGCCTAGCCTAGGCGAGTGCGACCGTCGCCCGACGCCGGCAAGGGTAGCCTCCTCCTAACGTCGGCGACCTCCGCTAACCCCGATTATGGCCGGCGAAGGGAAAAGAGGAAAAGGAAAAGAAAAAAATAGAAAAAAGAAAAAAATTAAAAAGAAAAAGACGAAATTGTATTTGTTCCGATTGCCGGAACAGTAACATGGTCACCGGTCGGTGAGCATTTGACCGACCAGCGAACCTAGGCCTTTACTTGAGATTAATTGAGCACTTCTGGTCCTTATTTGAGACTGATTGGGCATTTCAGGCCCTTATTTAACACTATGTCCACTTTGAGTCTTTTTTTGAGAAAAAGACCCTACTTGGAGTCTTTAATTGGAATTTTCCCTAATGTTTTTCAAATTTATTTTAATTTTTATATTTCCTCTTTCTTTTTCCTTCTTTACTTTTTTTTTTGGTTAATGCCAACAGGGAGCCCTTGGTTACCGGCCGAGGCCTGGCAACCCCCGCCATCCACTGGGCGAGGGCTTGTCGGACCCTCGCTCATAGTTGGGCAAGCCCTCGCTAGCCGTTGTGAGTGCATGAAGCCCTTGCCTAGCTTTGAGCGAGGGCCACTAGGGGAGGGCTTGTGGCCCTCGCCCAGCTTTGAGTAAGAGCCGCCAACGCTCACCCAGCGGGGGTTGCCGGGTCTCGGCCGGTGGTCAATGGCCCCCTACCGGCCTTAACAATAAAAAAAAGTAAAGAAGAAAAAATAAAAAGAAAGAAAATATAAAAAAATATTATTAAAATTTGTGTACGTCACTTTCGACTATCCTATTCCATATAGGACGGCCGACATTCATGTCCGCGATTTTCGGCCAAAATTAGCCGGATGTACTCAACTGATAAAACGTGAAAAGGTTTATGATTCATTTGGTATAATTAAAAGGTTTATGACTGAATTGACAAATGTGCAATAGTTATAGAGTGTTTTGGACTATTTTCCCCTTAGTAACATGACCTCTTTTGACTCGGCATTTTGCTTTGAAAGGGAAATACGAGACTTGTTGAGACCCCGGTTTATCCATCTAGTCGATCAGGCGATGAATGTGTCGGATCGTCGTTAATAATTAAACAGCACTCACTTGCAGCCAGACACGTCGCCTAGTAAATCGGTTTTTTTTTTGTGTGGGTTAGTGTGGAATAAAGGTAGCAATTGCTCAACTCAATGGAGAAAAAGCAAATCACGAGATGAGAAACTTCCGCATTTGATTACTAATGGAGAGTCTCGTGGACAAAATAGTTTCGCCCGTCGATCTCCAATCTCCGCGTGGGAGGGGTTCCCTGCGTTTCCACATGCCCCATTGGTCCCAACTTGACTTTGCTTCCTTGGAGCTTCGAAATTAGGCATCGTGTCGTGAGCCTTCTTTGACTTGTCTGAAATTTTTGTTCTCTTTTTTTTTTATTACGAGTAATAATGATATTTTTTTTAAACCGGAAAAAGTGCACAGCGAGGAACCGGCGTCGGCAACCCTCTTCGGACTTTACCATAAGAATCTCACGCCCGCCACGAAATGTTCAACTTGAGTTATAATTACTCTAAATTGCTTAACTCCAACAAATCTCGCTCTCTAGTCCGCTCTCTAGGATGGCTTCGCATCCATGGATGTCACAAGTTATATTTCGAAAATGATTTGCGATTTTTCAAAGGATGAAGTTATTTCACTGAATTAGAGTATTGATTTTTCGCTGACTGTGACAAGATTTTTAACTGACTATATGCTTGAATGATCTGAATATTGAAAAACGAGGAGATTATTTTCCGTTAATATTATCTTTTTTCTCAGCTTTGAAATAGTTTCTCTTAGGCATAATCAGAAATTAATCATCCGTAATAATTCAGATAAAGCTGTCAAAATGGTTGTTGAGTGTCGTGGAAGACGGAAATGGTCAAGGGGTCGTACCAAAGGAGCTCCAAGTATTTTATCTGCTTCTCTCCAAATGCCAAAGCCACAAATCTCATGAAGAAAATTCTTGTTTTGAGTTTTTAAGTTTCGGAAAATCACTTTGTTTTTTCAATTTGAGCACCTTATATTCATGGACGAAAGTTAAAAATAATATTTTCATTTCAATGAAGCTCTCGAAATAAACCTGAATCAAACGCCATCATATTTGTCATTTTCGTTTTTCATCGGGCGACTCCTCATGATCGAAGTCGCACCATGTGGACCGATACCATCCGATCCATTAATCATGCGGGTACTGCCGTGGGGCCAACGTGAAAAAGGGACCGGACGGACTAGATCTCCATGATTTGCGATGTGCTGTGTGACCTATCGTTGAGGCAAGCGTCCAATGCAAATCTGGCTTTATGACGTTCCGTGGAGGCACGATTTCTCCTTCGTCTAGATGGCCGTCGATTGATTAGGACTTGGATGGTGTGAATGGGTACTGCTTGATGAGTCTCAAGCAGAACTTTGCATATGTCGCGGCTCAAATCACATACAATCAAGTGGTCCGCCCAGGGTCAGAGGTAGGAAACATGCCTGACGACTTATCTTTCTCAGCTTTGATTAAAGAAAGGGTCCTCAGCCAGACGAAAGGACGGTCGACCCAACTGACTTTTCGCCTCTTGATCAAAGGGGTCCAAGTTCCATAATTATAGGAAATTCCAAGCACCACCGCAAACTCTGTGCAAAAGAGTCAAACACCGGTTGCTTTCGAGCGCACCTTTCCAATTTGGTTTTAACACCGTTTCCCACCGAGTGCATTGAGTGATCGGGCCGTGGATTTGAATGCAACGGAACTCGTGTTCGAATCATTGAGTCTCCTATTTAAGAGTAGCCTTAAGTGCCGAGTCTGTAATCTCATTATGGAGTCTTACTCGAGTCATGTGAACGGGAACCATGAAGATTAATCGAACCGATAGATTCCGTTTCAGAAGGGGAAAAAAATTTAGTAATAATAAGCATGGCAGAAGGGAAAAAGTGGAAAGTCATCTATGAGAAGTTGCAGAGTAGAATCGCCTGTAGTGCATGAAAATGAGACGCTTTCATAATCTTAATCAAAACCGAAAAAGAAGTTTGGAACAACGGTAGGGTCATTCGGGAGCACTCCTGCTTTTCAATTTACCCTATTTTTTCTTAATAATCCAAGAACATGAGCATGGAGATCTAGCCATTTGAAGGACCGTAAATATCCTGTAAGTTCCATAAACTAGTTAAGTCCATACCTTTAGCATGTGCATGTAGTCTTAATCCATGACATTTTGCACGCAATTTGTGGGATTGAAACGAGTGGCATCCAGTTCCTGCGCTAGATATCCTCAAATGTCCTAACCAATTGCGCCAATTGTAAGGGATTGAAGCACTCATACTTAATCACATAGGATCACGTTGCCTTGGTATAAAAAATCCGGTTAAAGCTTAAACGAGTTTGAGTTATTAACAAGTTCACCCATTTATATGCGGATAATAATTATGTCGTGTGCCAGCCGACCATTTTAACCCATTTATGAGATATTTTGACAAGTCTTAGTATACAAATCAACATGTTATTCATGTCTGCTTCGCACTTTTAGATACACTATATATGTTTTAGACACTTTTTTAGTTACTTTATATATAAGAGTTCAAATCTTACATATGACCGTGTTGGTGGCGTGTAGCGCACTCTTAATGGATGGGTCGTGTTTGATTTTAAAGTTGTGACCCAATCACTAAACGCATCGCATTCGGGTTGTTAGATATAAATTTGACATGAAACGAAAGCACGAGTTGCAAGTCTAATATGAACTCAATATTAGCCAGATTTTTATTTTCATTCTTATGTTATCTTAATCTAAAAGTAAATATTTGCCGCAACAAATTTTACATTGTTAGAATTTGACATATCGTTAATGTATCTTCAAACATCAATTTGGAGAATGACAAAGATCTACCTGATCCCACAACTCAGGTTCATAACCCATGCGTATCGCAATAAATCCGCTGTCCTACTTCAGGTGCTTCAAAGACTGAATTTAGCAGCTAACCCCAATTAGCAAGCTGAAAAAGCTCTCCCCCTTTCTCGAGTGGTTCTTTGTTGGTAAACTTCATAGCTCCATAAAGAGAGAAGGTTCTTGCCTCTATGCACTTATGCGGTGCAAAGGTCGTCTTAGGGTGCCCCACAACTCTCCGAGTACAAATAAATTAAGTTAGGATATACATATAATGGTTCATGACAACCGCCAGTTCATGTAGATCCCACGCGAAGCTCATTTACAGATGCTGTCATTCATTCGGCGACTGAGATCCTTTTGTACACGGTATAATTTTCCCCTCACCACAGTTCTTTCAGAAGCACACGTCTGCACACCAGCACTTCCACACATACATAGGTGGTCCAAGAAGGTTGTGAAGCACCGTCAGTTATTGCCCAATGACATGAACAAGCACTCCTTCCGACTATTCATTGAAGCTTTAAAGCCCAAACAGACACCATGGGGGCGTGAATCCTAACCGTTTAAAGCAAGTGAGAAAATGGAAGCACCCAATCTCTTGGAACTTCTATAGCCAAAATAGAAAATGCGTTGGGGAGTTCCATTGCCCTTTATATTCAACCCCAGTTAGATAAAAAAGCTCAACAATATCATATTAATTGTCAGGAAAACGAATTCATTCCAAAGAGAAATGAACCATTTGATATGCCAATAAGGCAGAAATGAAAAATGGAGGAAAAGGGATAACAGAACTCTGCTGGAGAATTTTCTGAAGCAAGGCTTCTTCCCCCTCTCTTCTGCAATCAGAGTTCAACGTCCAAAGTGCAGTGAAAGCAGATCAAGGGGTTACCGCTCGACGGCGAACCATCACGGCTACTCTAGAAGCCTGCCCACATTACTGAAGTCATCGAGGACACCGGTGAATTACAGACTACTGGTCAAAGGAAGAGAGAAGCTACATCAACCTCAACCAACCTCGAGTACTAACAATAGTAAAGTTTATAATTTGGGCAGAGCTTTTCACAGATAGCAACAGGATAGTCTCCTATGTAAATCCCAACCGGCAAAAACATGAACATATATATTTACTTTGAACCCAAACAAAACCGATATACATAATTCTGTGTGTCCACTGGACTAAAACCCAACTTTACATCTGCCTAAATAAAGCAAAGTCATGATGAATAGATGATCTATGATTGCACTATGTTTTTTTTTTTTTTGGGTAAGGTGATTGCACTATGTTAATCGTCGCTTGAACCAAGAACCTGCTGCTTAAGCTCCTCTATTTTGGTGGCCAATTCTTCCCTACTTTCCTGCAAAAATAAGTACAAATTCAGCATGAATACTGAATTTCAAATAAGAATATACACATGTTGCAAAGGTATGTACAGCACATAACAATTACCTTGAAAAGCAAATAGCGTGAAGCAAACCAGAAGGTGTAGCCAAGACCCACCACTTCCATCAGCTTAGGGAACTGGTTTCAAGAAAATTGACAAAAATCAACACATTTATATGGGACACCAATTTAATGGTGTAAGATAATAAATGTCACACCGCATTTAAGTACATACCAATGGAATCGAATCAATGGCCCCAACAACAGCGGACACTAACCACAAGGCAACCACTGCACCACCAGTGAATAAGAGAATAGGAAGTGTATCCTCTGGGTCAACCTGAAATGAAGCAAAAAGCTAGTCAGAATTTTCGCCTTAGTGATAAACAAAGCCTTTCCAAATCAAAGGAAAATACAGCAATAACACGTCACACAAAAGAAGCATCGCAACAAACTGACATAAGCAATGGCTAAGGAAAGTCAAGTGCATATGCCATTACAAAAATAGACTTCAAAATAAAATATTGAAAAAGGCTGCATATATTCACAACCTTTCCATTCTTTGTTTGATTTAACCACCACCAGATTACACACACCAGAATATAGCACAGATACAAATGAAACAGTCGAAAGATTGTATGAAGAAGTAATATAATGCAGAAAAAGAAAAAGACATAAAAAACTGGAATTGGAAAGTGGAGTTCACAAGATCACCTCTGAAAGGCGAGAGAGGTCAGTGTCAATAAAAAGGAATGAAGTTCTCAAAACTCAAAAGAATGTTTCAGTGTTGAAAGAAATGCCAAATTGAGTTGCTCAGGTAACCGCTCAGATTGACATAATTGTCAATGTCTCATCAAGACAAAACCTTTCATATAGAATTTAGTATCATCACAGCAACCAATTTGTCTACTGGCATTTCAGCACTTGGAAAATTCTTTAACAAACAACACCACCTTAATAATATGAATCAACAAACAAAATGAGAAAAGCCAATTGAATAATCAGAGTGTCGAAAGGAGCAGCAAATTGAGTTGCTCAGGTAACCGCTCAGATTGACTAAATGTCAATGTTTCATCAAGACAGAAGCTTTCACCTAGAGTTCATTATCATCACAGCAACCAATTTGTCCATGAGGCATTGAACACAACATAAGAAAAAAAAATCTATTACGAACCAAAAAAGACTACAAATGTAACTATAGACAAAGAAAGCCAAACAAATGATCAAAGATGCAACACCACATTGGAAGTATGTCAACCCTGTATAAAGCACGATCTTGTAAAGAACTACTTAAATTTTAGACAGTCAAATGAGCTTTATAGCTTACTTTATTGGTGGAATACATGGAGCATAGACATCTATCAACATTAGTGTATAGAAGGAGAAGATGCTGGTTATGCCACAGAAACCCATTGACACATATAAAGTCATTTCTACAAAGAATTACACAGAGATAAGGAGTACGCAAATTGGATATGATATCTTAGACAACCTTTGAATTGATCTTCTCCCATAAGTCAAAAGATTGTTCTTGTACATCTGCGGGTGACTCTTCTTTCAGAACTTCTGATGAGAAGTTCTCAGTGTAGGTATTTGTTTCAATTGGAACCTCTTCAACAATTGTCACACCATCACGATCTTCACTAGGATATCGACTTGATGTGTCCTCTGATGTAGTTGCTCTCCTAACTACTTTCCTGCGACACTCAAGTCCTACACAGAAAAAGGGAAAAATAAGGGTTGATCAGCCATGAGTCCACTCTGTGTGCACTTTATTTTTCAAACAATCGTGATGGCAGCTACTGCAAGATTAATCCTCTATGTAATTACAGTAACGCAGCATGATCTGCACATTTGGGAGGGGAGGTTGGGGGAGGGGCAAGAGAGAGTATAGGAGTATAGGCAATCTAAAATACAAACAGACAAACTATCCACCACTTACACAAGGAATGATGCGCCATTCAGATTGAACATCAACAATTCAAACCACCATTTGCATCTACTTGTGCACATCTTTCCATGGCCATTAAAATAATGGATGAGCAGGAGATTGTCATTTTCCAAAACAGGTAGTGCTTCTAATAATTTCCTTTTAACTGAAAGTACATTAAATTGCAGAAGGCTATTGCTTAGTAACTCCAGAAGGACGAGCCATGTATCTTTTCGAGCATAATAACATAGACTAAACCAAAAGAGGCCAATATCAGCACAGGTTTTGGCATTACATCCTCCATATGGACGCCATCAAAGGAATAATATCACAATCAGATTAAACCAACAACATGGTATACACTCAACATGAATACAATAGTTCGAATAACATCCTAAGAAGAAATCATTTTCGGGAGCTTTTGACTATTGCGTCTTTTCTCCTTCGCCCCACAACAGTTTCCGCGACGCGAGTTCAGCATCGCCACTCATTCCCACTAAAACCCAACACATTTCATGGAGAGCACACGGAGACCGTATAGCCAAACGGTGCAGGCCAAAATCAAGAAAGACCCACTGAAAGACAGCCAAGAAGGGAGCAAGAAACGAAGCCGGGCAAAGAGCTCAGCACAAGGAAACGAGAAGCGTCGGGAAACGAGAACCCACCATTGTTGCGAGGAAAGACAAGGGACCGGTTCTTGAGAAGGGGCAGAGGCTTGGAGGAAACGCGAGGCGGAGGAAGACCGGAGATGGGTTGAGCGAAGGAGGCCGACAGCAGCGCCATCTCTGGGGTACTGGGCGAACACAGTGAAGCCAGCCCACGTCCAAGTATTTATGCTTGGTGGGTGTGTCTGCGCGCGTGTTTTATAGAGGGCTTCGACGCTTCGCTTGAGGCTGCCGTGAGGAAGGAAACGGCTAGGGTTGCGAACGAGAACCAAGAACCAAATGATGCGGTCCACCCACTAAGCCTCGTGTCCTGTTTAGAACAGAAACGCATCTGTCCTCATGCATCGAGTACTTCCATTTGGGATTTGGCCTCATCTGGTCCTATGTTCAAATTTGTGTGTAGTTCTTTATTCGTTTTCAAGAATAATAAGCAACCAAGTCGGATGAATTAGAACGGTAAAATGAAAAGAGTAGCACCTGATCGGTAAAGAAAAAAATTAGGTAGGGACAATGTTTTGTTCTCCGATGAGCAAAGAAGTTGTTTTGTCACGACTTATGTACCGTGGGCTACGTAAAATTTAGGTGCCGCTCATGCAATTCCTTAAGTCTAATGTCTCGTTCAAAGATATTGTAGCTATGTTTCAAAGTTTTATATGTTTGAGGGGTGTGCGAAGGGAAAACGGGGGTTTGTCACCTATGTTGTTCATGGTTTTCCCTTCTCATAGAGTTCAAAGGCATTAACCCTCTAGAGGTAATGTCGCCCTAAGCACGGGAATAGGGGACTACGACGAGTTCCCGGCTATCCTATGTTTAGATTAGGAGATGAGATTGAGTTTGAGACAGATTAAACCTCACTTACATTTACTAGAGTATTCCCCTCGAATTTGGCCGAGTCTGAGATACAGAGGCCGCCTTGGCGACACACGATGGACTGGCTTGGTAGATAATAGTGAGTTTTGTATAAGAATCCACAAAGCTAGTAGCGATAGATGCACCGAGCACAAACCCTCTCATAGCAAATGATGGTCGAGTCGTATATGTTTTCGTGTTACCCTAAAACGCTGCTTTAGCTGCCGTACTTCGCATCTTTGCGACAAATGACGGGAGGGTGAGAAACATAAGCACCAATCACGAAGTACAAACGAAATCCCAAGTGAATTCAGCTGTTGTTGGGGGCCATGAATCCATATACTCGGCTTCGGCGCTTAAGGTAGATCTCCTTGTGGTCATCGGACACCAAAACCGAGCTGCATTAGAGAGAGCATATAACTCAAGCAAATACTCCCATTCCGTCACTGGCCAAAACCACCACTCAACCGGATCATTAGCCATCACCACCATCACCATCCATTTGTCGCCATCACCACAGGTCACCAGATGCTGGCTGCTCATGCCAGTCACCACTATCTCCAGAAATTCCTGACACCGCCACGGTCATGACCACCATGCACAACAATTCTACATTGTCATATAGTACACCCTGCTTTCCATGAACATGTTTGCCAATGATAATTTGCACCATAGATCAGTTTCACTGAAGCCAACTAACCCTAATTTTGTCTTTAATGCAGTGCAGGAAACCTAATCAAAATTTATCCAGGAAGATAAGCCATCCACATGACATGTGCATATAAGCCATCCACATGTTATATAGTACACCCTACTTTCCATGAACATGTGTTTAGGCTCTTTTGTCTCGGGCTATATGCAGTTAAGCCATCCACATGCATATGTTTATTGTCTCCTCATGAATACAATGTAAAATAGAAGAGATTCTCTCCCTCACATACCATAAATCAAGTCTATCTTGTAATCGATGAAACATATAGTACATATGATCTAGTATTGTACTCGAACAACACGAGTCTTCTGAATGAAATTCGCGTCCAGATCATTGGAAGATTGTTGATCTGCAGTATTATTCTCAATTTGGTGTATTTCTTCTATGAAGTCAAAAAAATTGATGAATGTCCATCCTTGTTGTCCTTTATTTCTTCTGAACAAAATGAGCAAAGCCAAGAGAATCTCTATCAATCAACTCTTGGTTTTTTGCGTCCATTTAAACTATACCTGCTGATCGCCATCAGAGGAAGTCTCTTTAAATGAAGTCGGGCTGACCCGTCGAGGTCAAGCAACGATGCCACATTCTGCTGTTTGGATCCACAGACCTAGCATACTGAATGACTTCTGGAATGGGAAAGTAGACATAGTGAGTGTTGCATATGCCTACTGTAATTCCACTGTATCCAGCAAATGCCCCGTGGACCTGCCAAAACCAGCATGTTAATAAAGCAAACCAAAGGAATATTTTGGCGGAAAGCAAAAACAAGCACAAGTCTCAAATAGCAAAACCCCCCTCGTAGTGTGGTCCTGGATTCAAATCTTGGCAAAAACAATTCCCTTGGAGTCAATCTGACCTCACTGGCCTTCTGTCCTAATAATACTCGATCTGGTGGAAAGGCATGGAACTGAGGAACAGTCATGATAATTGGACTCTCTAAAAGGTCCAGGTACCCAACACTTTAAAAAAACACAAGAACACTGAAAAGAAGCAATCCTAAAATCCAGTGACTTAGTTTTGGATAAGGCATTGAGGATAATGTGAAAATGATACCGATCAGTGCAGTAATTTTTGAAGGTTCATCTGAACTGTCACAAGAAAGTTCTACACTCCTTCAAAGTCTACTCCACTGTACATTTAGCTGAGTTACACAAGGTTATCAACTATAACTGGGAAGCAAGTTGAACAAGATAAGAACAAAGTCATGAAATGAAAACCCTATATTTAGGATATGAAAGTATTTCAAGACCTTTTGGAGTGGACTTAATCATAAAACACTTTCAAACTCAGAAAAGAATAGACGGGGAGGTTGACTTACAGCATTTTGTCCTAGAACAGTACAGAGAATCCCATCTGATGCGTTTGCACGGCACGCACGGATCATGTATGTGGGATCAATATACTTCACATCAGCTGGAACACCAATTTCTTTAAAGTACTTCTTTGTCTGCAAGAAATCAAAGGAAAATATTGCAAAGTGGTCCATAATTTAAAATGCCCCATCCAAATCAGAAAATCTTTTCATTTGGGCCAAACAAAGGAAATCATTTTCTCCATTCATGCAAAGACAGAGGTCTGTTCATAAAAAATTGTTAGTCCAGCAAAGCAATTAAGATGCAAAAATACAGCATGACTGCTATTGTATGATACCAAAGTGCAAACACAAACTATTGAAGAGGAAAGGGCCTGGCCGGCTTGAAATTGAACTACACCACTAGAGATCCAAACACTTACACCCTGAACTACAGAGAAAATGAATTAAGTGCTTGAAAAACTTGACAACCAATGTTGAGAAACCTATATGATTTATCACAATCTCACCAAAGGATTTGATATGTTCTTTGAGTGAATACAGAAGCAAAAATGCAAAATGGAATCATGGAAATCCAACTACATTCAAACTTGATAGTGACATGGGCTACATGCTGAGTTTACATGAAGGCATTCATGCTTTCAATCTTAAAATATCATTAAATACTTTTGAGTAGGACTGACAGACACTAATGTGCTAAATGGAGAACTAAATCGTACAAAAGATCCAAGTTCTACTATGGACTTTCCATATTTAGACCTTTTTCGTGGAAATTCAAATATTTGAGACCTAGCTCATGGCATTTAATTATGCTTGTCAAAGATTTTCCCAAACCCAATTTGATGTGAAATCACATGTTATTACTTGATCACCTAACAACAAAAAGCATCGAGATTTCATGCCTTACATAGAGGAGTATATTCAGCTGGTGACAAGACCAACTTCAAAAGAATCGAGACAATAGATTAGACGAGATGTGGACTTAAACTCATTGAAATCCGAGAAGAAAACAATAGCTAGTAACTCAAACACCCCCCTTAGAATTCAAGGTGTGTAAACACATCAAGAGACATTGTGAAGACTACGAGTTGACTGCGTGAACAATTGCCAAATATACATGCTTTCTTGAGCCAATTTATGAGATTCTTACTTTAAGGAGTTTATGATTTCATTGTAAATAATGCATAAGTATTTGTTTATCATTTGCAAACACCGGGAGAGACTGACTAAAATTAGCAAGAGAGAAAAGTCCATTGTGAGTTATTAACAAAAGAGGTATCGGCAGAAGTTGTAAATTCTGCTCTGTCATCAACAAAAGCAATTTGCAAATTCTAATGTGTAGGAGTAGTAGAAAAAATGGCTCTAGTACTGCCCATCAATAGAAGGTTGAAGTTCCGCTACAGGGGCATTAGAAGAATGAAAAAGCTACATATGTAGAAGCAATATTCTAATACTTGTTTAGCTAGCACATTTCAACCTAATTGGGCGGCTAGAGCTAGACGACGAAACATAGGCACGTGTGACAGACTTTTATAAACAACAATGATTGATCGAACTTCTGCCCATGATTTGTTTACTAATTGAGACACACCAATGAAAAGTTTTTAAGATTAACATTAAGTCCCACCACAACCAGTCCACTCCCTTCTTGGTTTCAAAATGCTTAGACATAGTAGGTATGAAGTGGGGATCCATCACTAAGAGTTGCAAAAAGACATTTAGAAAAGAAAGAATACATTGTGCTTTACCTAATGCATGGGCACAACTCCTAGCTATTGTGTCAAATAAATGCTTTCTGTGGGAAACATCCAATCCAAAATATGTTGATTAACGCTTTAATGCTCTTATCTTTGAACAAGAAATCCATTTCTTAGACAAAATAAATCTTTTTCCATCACATAAACTATATATTCATGAACACTGACTGCCAGATGTACTTTTCATAAAAGGGAGGTTAACTAACCTTTTTTGTCCACTCTGCTTAGGTTATTTAATAACATTACTAAGCGTAACATAAAATCCACACATGGCATGAGTTTCTTTTCAGCCAATAGTATTCATAAGGATCAATCTGCCAAAGGGAAGGGCAACCACCAACCTCCTGCTGAATATGCACACCGATATCACTCAGTACAATATTTCCAGATGCATCCTTAGCATTAGTTTTCTCAAGAAAATTCTGCAAACGAAAGAATAAAAGTCATCGATTGCTCAAGTCCTTGCTTCACGATCAAAGAAGTCATACACTAATCCATCTAAAAACATAACCAACAGAAAATATAAAAGGAAAAGTACAAGAAGTGTTCCTTGACAATTTGGATATACAGAGTCTCTTACTATGTGATTTATCATATTATATCCATGCTTAAAGCCTGCTAGTCAACTTACTACACACATTGTAAACTTTGCACATTCTCCCAATAAATGTATCTGAGAAACTGGTAATAAAAGTAGGTTTTCAAATGAAAAAGTAAAGTAGCAGTGAATGCATAGAAGAGTCATTTGCTTGAAGTCCCATGGCTAATTCCGAAAAGAAAATACATGCGCCTGTACTGAGCATACCAACTCAATCATGCCGATCAGATGGTCACATCTAGATCAATTAACCTGCATAAAATCATCAAACAATGATTTACTAGGTTGATTAAAAAAAATGAGCGTACCTGGCCGGCTCCCTCTGCTACACAGACAACAGCTGATCCCTTTGTCTCAATCAAATATTTAAGATGCCTTAAAACACCATGAGGTCCATGCAAGTGAAATGGTACCTAACAAAAGTACTAGTTAGGCAACTAAATAATTAGAAATAAGAAATTAAGAAACTTCCAACTGCATACCTCTGGAATCAGACATATGTCGATTTGTCCACTGGCAAGAGATGCATGCATGGCTATGAAACCACTGCTACGTCCCATCAACTTCACAACGCCAATCCCATGGTACGCACTGTGCGCCTGATAAATGGAGGAGCAGAATAAAGCACTAACCAATCAATGACATATCAGCATTTCCACACCATCTAAAATAGTTGTTGACATGAAAAACCAAGGACAAGAACTATTTCAAATGAAAACCTTTGACTTACCGATATTTATTGCCCAGAAGAGCATATATTCTGTAAGCAATAGTTGAAATGATAACATTCAGTACAAACTGACTGCAAGATAACAATTGCCCTAGCGATGGATAATTTATAGAAGGACTGCACTTTTATGTCTTTCAAATAGCCTTGACTATCTTCAAAGAAATATAAAACCTTGACTATCTTCATAGAGAAATATAGAAAAGGCCTAAAAGGGGGGAGGGCATCATGAGAATTATCATTGGAAGGAATATAGAGGATCTGCAAATGATAACCACTAGGATGTGAATGAGTATCACACTTCATTGGTATACGTAGTTAAAGATGACTCTATAAACTGCCCGTGTGTGCCTTTCATTTTTCTCCTTTCTTCTTGAGAGAGAGAGAGAGAGAGAGAGAAAATGTGTGTCGATCTATGGGACTTTAGAATCAGTTCGCATTAATAAAAATTGCAGCGGCCCAAACCAACACGTACCTCAATATATGCAGAATTTATAGCTCGCTGCGCTTCTTCAACAGCAGTGTCAAAACCAAATGTTTTATCCATCAGCAATATATCATTGTCAATAGTTTTTGGGACACCCACAACAGCCACCCTCAAACGTCTTTTACGGCACTAAAACCAACAATGTAACCGAAAAGTAAGAACCTGGAAGATCCATTTTCCGAGACTAAAGTTAAAAAAAGAAAGGATATGCCCATGGCTTGGAGTACATTCGATCACAAAGCATAATTTTACTTCTTCCTCTGAGAAAAGGCACATCCAAGCTATCCCAAGCTAATAAAGTTTGAAGAATAAGTTTCTTTTTCATAATAAATGTATATTCAACCAATTAGAAGGCAGAATTTGAGAGGAAAAGAACATGATCATCGAAAAGGAGGACCAAATTAGAAGTTCTTTGCATTCATGTGTCTCACATGATCTATGCCAACGAAGTTCAATATTAATGTTGGTCCATACATGACAAAAACAAAATGACTCTGTCAAAACCTTCATTACCATGCCTGGCAGGGTGGATCTCTAACATGGCAAACATTTCGTCAGGTATAAACATTTTCGTTTAATGCTAGAAATGAGATAAACCATTCAAAGATTAACACAGTAACCCGTTTAATAATGCATCTCAAATGAGTATGCTCAAAAGGTATAAAACCTATAAAGTAGATTAGCAATTTGATTTTCTAGTCTCTCAAGTTACGCTGGAAAATAATTACCTTCTGGCATGTTTATCTTACAACACGCACAATCAAGACATGGCATATTAGTCCCTCAAATTACTCATCTAAGAAAGTGCTGTGTCGTCTAACAGAAGCATTTTATCAGCATGATGGACATAACTAGGCATGAGGTCACATGAGAGGGAGAGGTAAACCAAGAAACAGAAGTAGATTGTAACAACTGAAAAGTATCCCCAACTGACAATTTAGTTCGCCGACTATGAGTTTAAAATTGATTGTCCATGGACATCCTAGAGCACAAACACATCCTCCACCGTGATAATAACCAGACACAGGGAAATGCATGATGAAAAGACAACCAGAACACTTGGCTGCAGATCATTTGGTGCTGTATGCCATTATTTGCCACACTGACATGAGAAACCTTATAGGAATGCAGTGAGGATGAGATATGCTCTAACAATTCTGTGTGATGCATTTAAGCATTTGTTTGCCCAACTCACCCCAGTTAACTAGCTTCAGAACATATGACAAACTACTAGAAAAACACAACTATTCCTCGTTATCACTAGGTAGTACACAAAAAATGCTTATGTCAGATCACAATTTTGACTCTACTAATTACCAAAAATAACTGGGTTGATCTTACCAAGCATGAAGGTCAAGTGTAACTACCTCGTTGTGGATAGCATTCGCCCCAGCATGTGTACCATTCCCACCCAAGACAAAAAGCATGTTGATGCCTCTTTCCTGCATCGATAAGCAAATTCATATATATCAGAACTTTGGATAGACCTGCTATTACTGCAACAGCTATGCCACCAAATCATGGATTACCTCCATAGTGTCCACAATTTCAGGAACACTGGGTCCTCCACGTGAAACTCCTAACAGGCTTCCACCAGAAAGATGAACATTCTGAACAACTTTCCTCGACAGCTGATTGTCAACACCATAAATGGAAAAATTGATTCAAAATTGCAAAAACATCGGAGAAGCTGTACATATTCTCCTTAGTTATAGAATTACGGATTTAAAGGGCTGATTGATGTTGAGGGACGAAAAAGTATAGAGCTGCAGAACGTACCGGCATTTCAGTCAATTCTTCATCGCCAAAACCACGATAACCAAAAGGTATGCCAACAATCTTTTTCACTCCGTATATTTCTAGAGTGATGACAATCTGCATAAGGATTAAAGTCAATCCATGTCAAATGTAGATCTCAAAAAGATAAGATCTCATTGAAAGTAAAAGATGAACTTCAGTAGTTTTCTCTTATTATCCTTTCCCAGAATTATAAAGTGCCAAAGAAATTTCCCAACATCATCCAACATACAGAATTATTCTTTTAATAAGGTTATACACCAACAGTTGATAGATAGATCTGTGCTTATATAACAATGCATGGCATTTTAGCATCATAGTCCAACCTGTCTGATGACATCATTTAGACCAGGGCAAAGTCCTCCACAAGTAACAATGGCTGCCTTCACTTCTTCTGGCCTAAAATATATTTCTTCTCGAGGTCCAGCACGATGAACCCTACATTTGAATTGTTGATGCACAAGGAAGCCAGTCAATTTGGAAATGCGTGGAACTAGGTAATTTACCAAGTAAAACACAGAACAACTAAACAGCATCTTGACAAACAAACAATCAATCTGCCAAGATATTAAAGGGACATGATTCCAACTATGACAAACTGATAACATAGTGCCTTTCTATTTAACTTTTTACGAGTGCAACACTTAACATACAAGTCGAGCTTTAAACATCAGCTACTCGTCCTTTCTATGCATATATTTTCCCTCGACTAAGATGCTTAAGAATCAGTAGTTACTGCTATCTAAGCCATTCACATTTGCTCCAGTAAGTTGATTTTTTTTGTCTTGGTGCATTTCTTCTGTTTTTTTTTTATGACCCAGACTCCCGCACCGGCCACACTACAAGAGTCCGACTGGCCAGGCACTAACTGGGGGAGAACTGGCCAAATCCACAGACTAGCCTCCATGTCAGTCAAGGATGTGATAAGGTGGAGGGCGGAGGAACTCCTTGAACTTGGGATTAGTCACCCATAAGCCCACAGCCCTTACCGCTCCACCAACCCCTTGGAGGGTATCCTGGTGCATTTCTTGACTGTTCTTCTCCAATCTATGCTTTTTGCATCATGGAATGCTGAACACACGTGCCATGGAGCTATGGAACCATCAATCCCTAAGGATGTACACTAATGGGTGTGATACATTAGTGACAATTATAGCATGTTACCTCTAGCTAGGGTGCAAATATTCACACTACCATCCATATGTGTGAATTTTTGACGTCGCAGAGTCAAACCTAGCAGCGATTCAGACATTTGGACATACCCGTGGTTCTACAAAAATTGATAATAACAGCCACAGACATAATCAATGTGATCATCATTCTACAGGAAGTTAACATTATTGCTTACTTCAATATTGCACCGTGACTTTCGAATATGATCCCATAAAAACAAATTTCTAAAGTATCTTTAATGCAATAACCTTGCCCGCCAGTGAGAACCAAAATGAAGATGCTAAAAATTGTTTTTTCAGCTCTTCCTGCTGAAAATACCTTGTGATTGCACATCTGAGTTAGAAAATATCTAAAGACACCCCATTTCGAGCTCTGGGAGCATCATGGAAATGTCCTACAAATATTCCCAAAGAATTACTATATAGAAGAAAGCTGAGTTGCAAGCGTATGCATGATTCACTCCAATAATGCCCACATGAATGCTAAGAAACACAACTACCATTGTTCCACCCAAGAACAGTCAGGGTCAATGCACTCTGCGCCAGCAGATGTAGGAGATGAATAATGTATAACCTGTCAAATTAAAAGGTAAACTAGGAATTAGGATTCTCACATTTGAGATTTACAATACAGATCGCTGAATTCCTCATTGAGGGGAAGAGTATTTTCATTTATAACCAGCATACAGTTACTTCCTTTCAGAGTTTTCAGGCTTATCATTGCACTAACCAGTAAGCTCTCCCGAAAGGTTCATTGAACTTAACTTTCTTGTGTTTTCATTTCCAGGTCAACTACTCAAGCAGACATCACTAACGTGGACGAAGTCAGATACTAGAAGGTCTGTTTGATACGGAATAGACCATCAGGAGCACACATATTCATCTAAACTAGCAATATATTTGATTGATTCGTGAACTTCAAGCATACAATTTCCTCAAAAAGCGAGTGTGGGGAAAAAATTGAAACTGACAAAGCTCCTTAAAAAGATGCATAAATGGCAGCTTTAGATGGAAATCCCGGCAGAACATAATTTTAGAAGCAGCAATTTCCCATCTGCTAGACAACTGATTCCTTGCCCAACCAAATGAATCCTGAGACCCTACATTATATGTCGAAAAGGTAGTCCTCTTTACGCAGAAATGCCATGACTAGCGACTCAAAGTTCGCAGTCCTTGCACACTGTATTAAAGGATGGTGCCTTACAATTTCCCAGATTTGTAGGTACCACTGATAACTAGTATAAAATCATGAAAGGCAAAGAAAGGTGCAATCACCCGATCGCCATTACTCGAACAACTTTGAAAAGCAGTGAAAGGCAAAGAAAATGCCAAGAAGATCACGAAAAAAAAAATCCAAAAGGTTTCTTTACCAACAAATTTGAATAAATAGAATTTCCTCCACGAAAGATAGACACTTCATTTTCCTAAAGTTAGGAGCAAGGACTAGAAAAACACGCCATTCTTGTCCAGGAGTCCAGACAATATCAGACCCTTTTTCACTCCGATACCTTAAGAAGAACCCTGTCGCTATTGTTGATGTATCCATGCCACTTCTCATCCGACGGATACCCATCTGCAAAATCCTCCGTTGGTGACCTGCAAGAGCAAACCAGAAAACATCACCAACCAAATCAAGAAAACCAAAGTGCATGCAACAGCAGCACTCAAGAAGGTCCTGAAGCGACCTCATCTTGAGGCAGAAAGTGGAGGGTATGGGGACAGCATTGGGGAACACGTCCGTCAAGTGGGGGAGATTGAACCGGCTCTCGAAGTCCCTCTGGAACTTGGGCTTCCAATCCGGGTCGCCGAAGTCGATCGCCTGGTCTCCTCGACTCCGGTTCTTGATCTCGTTCTTGACGGCGCCCGGACCAACGACCCCGCGACCAATCCTGCGGCAGCTCAGCAAAGCTCCGCCGGGTCCCTCGTTCTTGGCACGGCGGAACGAGAGGAGGCCGCTGCCGTGGCGGTGGCGGTGGTGGGGGCGAGGAGGGGCGGCGGCGGCGGCGGCGGCAGCGAGTTTGACTTCGTGGGGGTTGGTGACCGCGTGGTGGGAGCGGCAGAGGGCGTCCATCAACCCACCTGGAGCGGACATTCCAATGACCAGGCGTTGGAACCCAAAGAAAGAAGAGCGACGAGCAGAGCAGAGCAGAGCAGAGAGAGAGAGAGAGAGAGAGAGGAGGTGAAGGCAAGGCAAAGGCTGAGACAGAGACAACAGAGGAGTTCGCGAGCCGTACTTGCCGGACTTTTGAACAATGAACAAGGCAAGCGCAAGCGTAGCCTTTTTGGTCGCTTTCGCTTTTCTTTAGCGAGCCTTCAATGACGTACCGTAGCATGTGTGCTCTTCTTGCAGCCTTCGGAAAAAAAAAGGAAACCGGAAAACGACAACAAATTCCGGTTTCCCTTGAAATTACGATTTTTCCGTAATTCTTTTTTTCATAAAATAAAATTAATATCACGAAAAACCTCGAACCAGTACACATGTGACAAATGTATCTCAAACTAATTTTTTTGACCGCCAAAAGCCCTAACCAAGGAAAATCTCAAATTACTACATTTGTGTCAAATTTACCCTCAATTAATTTTAGTTAAATTAAATTAATATAAGGAAAAATACAAACTGGTACACCCTTGACAAACGGAGGGTTAAACCCTAAACTGGTACAGGTAAAATTTAACGAAAACTAATGTAGGATAAATTTCTCATGCGTGTACCAGTGTTTGAGGTAAATGTATCGTATGTGTACAAATTTGAGATTTTTCGTGATATTAATAATTTTTTTATAAAATATCATAACACATATTGTTTTAAAAATTTTGCTATCAAAATAAAATTTATGGTTAATACCACGAAAAACCCCAAACTGGTACATCTGTGACAATTTTATTTCAAACTAATTTTTTGACCATCAAAAACTCCAAACTAGTACACATATAATAATTTTATCCTGCATTAGTTTCTGTTAAATTGTTTTGTTAAATGACATCCAGTAGTTGACGGATATATAAGTTTTGGATTTTGCCCTCTATTTGTCACAGGTATACCGGTTTGTGATTTTTTTTTTGCATTAATCCAATTTAATTGAAATTAACGAAGGATAGATTTGTTAAAAATGTACCGGTTCGGAGTTTTTTATGGTCAAAAAATTAGTTTGGGGTAAAATCGTTACAAGTATATCGGTTTGGGGTTTTTGATTGTCAAAAAATTAGTTTGGGATAAAATTGTTATATGTACCAGTTTAGAATTTTTCGTGTATCAACCTTAAAATTTACTCTTTTTTATTCGACAGACATCGAGAGAATGGGATCAAGTGTCACCATATTATTTTAAAGTTGATGATTTGCTATTTTCACATTATTTTTCTTTATAATCGATCCTTATTCGTGTCATCATTCCATTAACTTAGTAAAGATGGCATCTGGTGTGGCGGCATTCCCAACTTTAGTTGCTCGATCCGCATGCACCGATATGATTGCTTATTTATGTGGACGGATGTATCAATAAGTATTAAAAACGAGAAAGGAAAGAGATCGAGGGAGAGAAAGTGGGGTTCGGCGACCTCGCCGGTGTCTTGACGAGAGAGAGAGAGAGAGGCGGGCTTAGCCCAGCCATCGGCAAGTGGGGACTCGCTTTGCCTCGCTCGACGGCGGCGTCAGTGCTGAGGTTAGGGGTGTGTAAAGGAATCGAGGATCATCCGGAAACGGACCGAACCGGTTTAGAACCGACGGTTCCTGTGGAGACTGGTCCGGTTCTTGATTTCAATGTACTAGAATCGGTACGTGTGGAACCCACTCGAATCGGATCAATAACATATATAATTTTTAATGAAAATTTCCAACCAAAAAATAAGGAAAAATTTTAAGAAAAATAAAAACCTCAAAATTCCTAATCTGAAACTTAACGCCCATCAATTAAGTGCTCGCCTCGTCTCACTTTTATCCTTTCTAAGTCATCTCTTTATCTCTCACCCATGGTCTCGATTTTTAAACTTAATGTCTGATCAGACTCACATCCTTGACTCTTGACTTTCATCAACTCACGATCGTTCCTCTGGTCATTCGTTGCCTCCCCCCTCTCTCTCTCTATCACCTCTCTTTGCACGAAGCTTGGCGGTTTCAATCTCTAAATTTTCAGAAACGGTCTTTAGCGGGCGTTTTCCAATTTCATGATAGGAGCCGCTCACCTGGACCATACTCACCGCTAGCTGAGGCCGGCCCCGAGTGGCGATCACAAGACCCTTGCTTGGCGGCCGCGAGCCGCGACCGCACGACCGCCGATCGCCTCGTCAAACTCCGAAAAGGCGCTCGAGGCGCGGCGTTGACCGTTTGCATTACCCCCGCCCGCTTTAGGAAGAATCCTCCGGAAATTGTCTAACGCCAAATTTCCATCGCGTGAGATCAACGGCGAAGATTCGCTCGCGCCTCCCAAAAAGTCAAAGTCCGAGACTCCAAAAGAACGGACGGATCCGCGTGCGCAGCCGCCCATGAGAAAAAGTTGTTGCAGCTTTCGCTCCAACCATCCACGTCGAAAGACCCACGACGGCTCCGCCATTCTCGATCCCCTGGGCTTTTTGCTCGATGACGCAATATTTAATCCTAACGAGTACTTTATCTTGCGCGATGACGTAATATTTTGAGAAAATAACACGAATAGTCCTGAACTTTGATCTAATGTGTAATGTAATTCATGAACTTTCAATTTATTCAATGCGGTCTATGAACTTTATTCCAATATGCCATAATGTATAAAAAGTTCAATGACCATATTGAGCAAATTGAAAGTTCACGGATCACATTGCACATTTGGATAAATTTTGGGAATCGCATTGAACAAATTACAAATTCATGGACCACATTGCACATTGAGCTGAAATTTAGGGACCATTTGTGTCATTATCCCTAATATTTCCGATTGGGATATATTTTCGGTCCAAGTCTTGATGGGATGAAATTCTCAAATTCTCTTTCATCAATCTTGTGAGAGCTTCCCAAGTATGTATATTCTGATGGCCATAAGATCTTCCGACTGTTTAAGGAGACCTTTTGGTCCTGAAAACATTCCAAATTTCCGTTTCGAAAATGCTATTTTGTCAAGCGTAAAAATTTTCTTTCGAAATCAAAATTGTGAAAAAACAAAGCATGTGCTCATCAAACTTTAGAGCACACTTTTCTAACTCTCCCTCTTCGATTTGAAATGAAATCAATGAAAGCACGAAAGAGGTTACTGCATTAACTCGGCCAAACTCGCTTGCATTATGTATAAATATATTTGCACCCGTGACCCGAACTTTATAGCTATACCAAGTAAACAATTGTCCTGATATTAGATTGCTTTGATAAAATTTAACAATTTCAAAATGAAATCACGAATTCTCTACAATAATTTCCATTCAAAAGAATCACTTTTCATAAAGTTAGCATTGAGTGGTCTGTGAAATTTTAGTCCCTAATACTTTCAATTCATGACAGGTTAAATGCATCTAGGCAGTTTCCAGCACTAATTCTGTGAAGTTTGCATAGATGGATGTCGGAATTTGACGGCGGCATCAGTTAACCAAACCTGGCATTTCCTCTGTCCCAATTGAACCCAACGAGCCAAGCCAGAGTTCGAATTTTTACATTGGATCAAAAGAAAAGGGAGTGACGAGGATTGTTGGCTAGGTCAATCACGCATTAAGTCGAATTCCGAGTCGAATTAGTATTGAAGATTGATAACTACCGGTCGTTATCTGTAATTCATCGGATTAGAGTCGTAAGGCTGCCGATTATGACAAAACTCACGTAGGCAACGAGCTCAGATGCTTCTCTTACACGGGTTACCATTTCTGGCACAAAGTGATCAGTACAACTCTCACATGAAAATGCTTAATACTAGAGTCTGCTCTCTGTTGATTACTGTCTAGGCATTATGTCCGACGTCTGGACATGGTCTATGATAAGCCGACTAAATCTCATGATTTGATCCGACAATCTTTACTATCTAACCCCACTTAGCATCCGAAGATTCTGTAATCTTATGCCGTATCAGGATATCTCTGGAATCGGTATTTCTCCTACTTGTTCATGTTAATCTTGACAATTCCCATTACAGCAACCTGTTTATCCCTTCATCCTATCATAAAGAGCCTGAAATTTGACAAGATGGTTAAATCTCTAGGCTCTTCCTGATAAAGTCGAATGGTATCCTCAGTTGGAGAGTGACCGAACAGTTTACCGGAAGAACACTGAATAAACAATCTTAAATAGTGGTAATGAACTCGGTATTAACCATAAAAATAAAACAAAAATCACTGTCATTCCCAGTATATGTTACCGTAGACAAGGGACTATGTTGTTTCTCCAACGTTTTTCAGCAACAGATCAGATCATGCATCCCATCTTTGTTATAGATTTACATATCAGATCAGCCATTGTAGGGTAACCTGGAGAAAAGATTAAGAAAAGTCGATTTAGGGTTGATTCAGAAAACAGACCATATTTTTGCCTGGAGACGACCAATGAACAAATGAGCTTACCCTAACTTAAGGGAAATGTCAGAGCAATCGTCCTCCTGGGGAGGACCACTGCTGGAGTTGCAGACATTCGTGCCAGACTCTGACGAGAGGCCTTCTTCGTTTATTATCTCTGAATCAGTGGCGACATTTTTCCGGCCCGAAATTACGGTAACCTGACCCAGACATTCATAATGCCATTGGCAAAAAATTGCATGGACAATTTGAGTTCACCAACTACAGGGACAGTAAACCCTAGGACCATTGCATACCTGTTGCTTTAGTCTCTTGTTTTCTTCCATTAGTTTCGCTCCCTGAAACAATGTGAGTTACAGAAAGAATTATATAAATATGCATTCTACCGAGTGTTCTCGCAGCAAGGAATATTCCATTTGGTGTATACCACAAACAAATCGCCACAGCAAACTCTGACCTTTAACAGTTAAAACAACAGAAGCAAATGACTCCCATCTGACCATTTATTCAAGTATTTGTTTGGCTTTGCAATGACAGTTGATCCTGATAGAGTATTTATCGATTCTTGCCTTTTGTCTGCAAAAGAACTGTATACTGCACACTTCATGATGTCCTAACAATTCATACACCCAATTAAGTGTTCTCATTTTGATAACCTGCTGAAAGATTACAATGAACAATGATGATTGATGTCTGCCACCACTCCACGTACTTAACAGAGAAGACTCTCCTCTTGTCCTAACTATGCTAATGCAAACACTGAACCACCAACCGCTTAGCAGCAGAATGTAAATAAATGCATCTCCAACCCACCCGTTTTTATAAAGAGAAAAAGTGCATGATTGCAAGAACACAATTCAGGAACCTCACCTTTTGTTGAAGGTCAGTGATCTCTTTCATGATCTTTTCACCCTGACAAAAACCAAGAACACACAGTTAGAACGCAACATATTTCATGAAGCATATTACATCATAGAGAACATTAATCTATTCGCTAGAAGGTAACATATTTCACGAAGCATATTGGGTTGTGAGTACAATGATATGTCTGCAACTAAGAATCTCATGACCTTCTTTTCCATTACACGATTCAACCCAGCTTCGAGCGATTTCTCTAGGTGCTGCAGTTCATCGATATTTAGTCCTTGGAGCTCTTCCCCTCTCATCTGCCTGCCAAACAGAAGGTTTCACATTGCACATCGACTCTAGTTAGAAGTGCATAACCTATAGATTTGTACCTTAATTGGTGGGTTTTCTCTGAAACTTCCTTGCTTAACCTAGAGTAGTTGCTGTTTTCTACAAACTGCAAAGGAGAAAGAACAGAATCAATATGAAAATCCAGAAGGAACACTAGAAGAAAATTATGCTAATTCCTTTCCCACTTTTTTACCAAGTAGAAAGTAGACTGATCTTACTTAGATAGATGACTGATTAAACAATTCATAATACAAAGGTTTGGAAACAAATAATAAGGCCCTGAAAATTTGAAAGCTGGTGCATGCTCATTGAACTTAGTGGACTTGTAAGCTGCACGACATGAGTATTCCCTCAAAAATTGAATCTTTAACATGGACAAGAATTTGTATACAATGAAACTGATTATATATTCGACCTCTGGAAGACGTGAATCAATTCTTATTTTTTGCTGAATTGCAGAATCTTGAGCAAATGAGCAATTTTTCTCATAATTCTTCAGTCGATTATAAGGAATTGACTGGACCAATGAAAAATTGAGAGAGAGAGAGAGAGAGAGAGAGAGAGAGAGAGAGAGAACCTGCAACTCAAGTGATGGTTGATCCAATTTCTCAAGATTCTTGGAGTGCAAATGATGTCGTTTGAGAATTTCCTTCATGCTTCATAATGCAAAAAGTTTAATGCGCCGAAGCATAACTGGATGAAAGATAAAAATAGCTATTTTTCAAGTTACAGACTCTATTGGCAGTTGAGATACACAAAAGTTCGATGCAATATTCATGTCAGAACTGTATTCCACAGGACTATGTGGTCGGTCATCAATCTTCACAAGCATAGCTGAGTTGTACTCTGGCACATTCTTCCATAAAGGTTAGCTGATGTTACTGTTGGACAAAGATGCAGAAGCAAATACTAGTTATATCACTTCAATTTTCCACTACGAATGAAACTTGTCCACAGAGTACTCTGTCGTCGATCGTCAAGGACATTCTAAAGGCGTTCATTCATCCAAACATGCCGAGGAGGAGTTCAGCAGTCTTGACATGTCTCATTTAGCACATTGTGTATGATTATTGTTAGGAAGACGTTTGGGACATTCGAGATTGCAAATGCTAATTTTCACTTGCACTTTTTTGATGACATTGACACAGAAGTAGCATGAAAATGTAAAGAGTGTATACAACATCATTAACCCAAACTCGTTACCCAAGACTGCTTACCGACTTCTTCATATGAATATTCATCCCTCCAAGTTCTTTCCTCTTTCAAGAAGTTTGGTAAAAGGGAATAGGGCCAGAATGGAATTGCTGTTCTGATCCCATTACTTTTCCTTATTTAACTGCACTTTACTAGATACCAAAAGGACATTCCAGATGCAACTCCCATTCCTCTAGCACAGGAATTGGTCGATTCCGCTCCATTTAACAAAAGCAATAATTATTGATTCCAAGTATATCTTCATTTTTATACCTCTCCTTATTTCTTTCCAAGGTAAATTGTGACATGTAATATTCTTTTTAAATTCCCCGGTACTTCTTGGTCACACGTTTCTCTTCCATTCTTTTTCTCCCTCAGTTCCATTTTCATCTTATACTTCATTTCATTGTACCAAGCGTATGGTTCAATTGTTTCCCAACAAAGCAAAGCTGTAATCCCTTGAAGGGCCCTTTTCCTTGATCAAAGCTCTTAAGGGGCGTTGCCGGAGGCATAAAAAGTGTCTCCTTTTGGTGTCTTCAATATAGTCATGACAAACAATCTAACAGATGCTACATGTTTCTATTGTTGCAGCATGGAAGAGTAGATTTCAATATTTTCCATTCAAGCTGACTTCTCTGCCTTTTCCCAATACAAAACTTGCAATGTGGATATGTCCTGAGTTTCATAATTGCAACTTGCAAGCTCAGAAAACAAAGGAATTTGGACAAGAACAATTGTGACTGATGTTTAGATTTCTCCGTATCCCGGAAACCCTATCCAATGATACGACTTCATTTGACTTCCCACAATGTACGAAGGCAAAAAATGTTCAACATTACTCATAACTAGAACGAAATAAAAGTTTCACCAACTAGTTTTCAGGACTACAAATAGCTGTAGGATCATTTATCTATGTATCATTGAAGACAGATGCTCCAAAAGACTAATTCCAAACGAAGCAACTTCACGGGGAAAAAAATTCAGCAAAAGCACTCCGAAGGAGAACTAAAGTTCCATACCCATGACAAAGATCGGTAAGTACATAGCATAAATCGATCTCCTCATCTCATGTTGTCCCTAAGCCTAAGTGGCTCATCCAAATCTCAAACTGATTTGCATTGCATTTATGACAGTGAAAAACCTCTCATGTTTCACAATTACCACATCATATCCATGAACCTTCCTTAAGAGTCAATAAACAAATGCAAACGCGAAATTAAATGAGATCGGAAATGTCGAGCACATTTGCAAGTTCAAATACATAACCAGTAATGAATTACCATGTCAAGTTCAATATATTCGTGAAAGAAAAGTGTCACTCCAGACTAATTATACGAGATCGACCAATTTGCCCATCACAAGTCCAAGAACCGTGAGACCGAGATGAGATTTCACAAAAGAAATAGCAGACGTTTCCTGCTGTGTAACTCATTCTATTCATCGTATCGTTGTGACACTTCCCGCAATAGTCTTCTAATTCCCATCATGGTAAAAAAAAGATCATGATCTCAGGTAAGCGAATGGCATGAAATGCTAACCGGAGGCATAGAGATCTAATGATTAGAGCACCGGTAATACCAAATATTGGATCCAATAGTTTTCCTGTACTTCAGTAAAGACTTGATGGTTTTAGATTCTTATAAGCATCGCGTTTGATCTTCACAAGCCGGCAATTCGTCTTAATCAGAATTTGCAACCAAACTTTGTTTATCAAGTGCTATCTCAGCTTTCCTATCATATTTCAATCAAAGTCAAATTATATTGAGATAGATACTTAAATACGTGGACATTCAATAGTTCCCATTGAATTGATGCCCCCAGAACTTCCAACCGCAACTCTAAGCATGCATTACCTTCTAGATTTCTCAGAAAAGAGGCATCTGGTGGAGATAACATTTCCTACTATAGCCCATAGCTTTGATAAGCCAGAAATCAAGTAGAAGATCAAACTCTAAAAACCCATCTCCCAAATAATTACTAGTGACAAAGTGCATCCTATACAAACTTACTTCCATTTGTTTGGCTCGTCTGCTAATTTGCAGGCTCCTGCATAGAAGGATTAATCAGTCGAGAGTGTTTGCATAAGATCTCCAGGTAACTTAGCATTCCTCATCCCAACCTCCCCCCTCCCCTCCCCTCCACAACAAAAAAGAAAAAGAAAATCAGATTGTGACATTTTACATTGCTCATTCGATATTCTAAGTGGGATAAGGGTTCATTCAGAATCAAACGCAATGGCATAAAGGTCCAAATAGTCATTGCTGGTACTTTCTTTTCATGAAGAGAAAAGGCCAAATCTTAATTTCTGCAAGTATCTCAAGGATGCCCACATATAACTATACCTAGAAGCTTGATCACTAACTTTACCTCAAGGATACAACTCTTAATTTCTTCTTCAATCTAATGATATGTCCAACTGCGTAACTACATTTTGCTATAGTACCTGGTTGTATGATATCAAACATTAAACTGTCGCTTATGTTAAGTAATAAGCTCACTTTAAAGGTTCTACAACCCGTTTAAGTATCTTCCAATGAGAAAACCCTACCCATCACCATATTCTTCATGTTCAAAAGAATTTCACATATTTTCCAGAAAGACCCAACGTGCCTAAATAGATAAGGATATAGGAGTCTCAGAAGTAGCCTTCCTCATGCACTTAGGACTTTACTCTTCATCAAACCACATATTATTCATCCAAATCTTCTCCCGCATCGTCCATTGTCTTGCCAAGTCCAACACTTCAGCAGTACTGTCATGAAGGGATAAATCCCATTACACTACTCTTCCATACACGCCCCTTCTCAACCGATCTCTCTTGTGATACTTTCATATTCTCCAGACACACAACACAACTAGCTAAATGACAAAGCAAGAGAGACACATACATACTCTCTAAATCCAAATAATTATTTCCTTCCTCAAACAAGTCCCTTTCTGAGCAACAATCTTTCATAGTTCCATGATAACCCCAGAAGGCCCGTGAAAGGGAAGGAGACCCCGTCATGAATTCAAAACATAAACTTGCACATGAAATCCAATAAAAGAAACCACATTCACAATCAGCTTGAAAAAAGGTGCATGTGATAAACACCCATCACGGTATTATTTGAGTCTGATGGAATCCAGACTACAACCTATTAAATCCCACCACTACTGGCCTATTTTTGTGTACCTACTGCATCATATCATTCTAGACATTATCACCTCATTTTCGTGACAATTTAGCATTCCGACGAAAAACAAACGCCCAAGTTGCATATACGGCTAGTAAATACATGTATTTAATGCACATCATATTTTCTCCCACTCTCTAATCGGATATGCAGTCTAGAAGAAAGAAAACCCAACAGTGAGACGGATGACTGATGCGATAAGAACTTGAACACACTTGGAAGACTATGAGCTCTCACATATTAACATTTAAAGTAAGATAAAATATTATAGAGGAAAAAGGAGGAGGGGAAAAAAATTACCTCGAACTGCAGTATTCGAAGAGTTTTCCAGAAGCCGAGAAGATGATGAGAGCGACATCGGCATCGCAAAGCACGGACAGCTCCTCGGCCTTCTTGAAGAGCCCTCTTCGTCGCTTCGAGAAAGTGACTTGCCTCGCCGTCGCATTGGTGATCTTCTTGATCTGAATCTTCTCTCTCGCCATTTCTGTCTCTCTTTCTTTCTCCTCCTCCTCCTCCTTCCTCACCTTCCTAAAGAAACCCAAGAAAGAAAAATATAAAAAGAAGTAGAGCAACTATATACTTTTCTTTTTACTCTGTCACTCTCCTTATGCAGAGAGAGAGAGAGAGAGAGAGAGCAATCGCCAGCGAACAATTTGCCAAAACAACACCACAAAAGGCAAAAAAGGAGGCTTTGCTAAAAATGGGTCATGCTTGTAGGAAGAGAGAGAGAGGGAGAGAAGTCTTGGGGGGAGGGGGGCAAGAAAATGATCTTCTTTTTGCCAAATTTAGCCAAGAATAGAATCTGAGACGCAAACCCTAGTTAGAGGGAGCACAGACCGACAGAGCCATCACAGAGGACACAGACAAAGAGAGCGAGCAATGCGCCCCCACGAGCACAAACCCACTTGGCGTTGCTGCAGCTTATTAAACGTGCAAGAAAAGAGAGGAGGGATTGAGATTGGCTGGGGGCCGAGTTACTGCGGGGGCACACCTACCACTTTTGGGCATGTGGGTTTTGGTGCTGGTTTTGGTGGGTTGGTCCCTTTGAGAGCAGACTCGCCAAGAAAAAGCCACCAATCCAATGAGAGAGAGAGAGAGAGAGTTTATTCGAGAAAAAAGCCACCATTGTTTAGGTACGATGATACCCAATGTGTTTTGGGGCTCTAGTTCCAATATACATAGCGTGGTTACAATGGTTAAAATCAAGACGATCTATCCTAATTTGTTGCCCATTGAATCGAATGTGCTCTCGAAAGAAAACAAAAATGATTATCTCAAGATGCCTTTCGATTTTGTGAAGGCATATCAACCTCAAATCTAGTTTTTTCGAGTAATAAATAGGTACAAAGGTCTAAAGTATCGGGGAGATTAATAGATGAACTAGTGTATGTCCTAAATGTCTATAAATTACTTTTTATGTGAAAATCCTGATTACATGGCAGATATATTGATTAAAGAAATCTTTAGCTCAATAATAAATTGACGAACAATAGTTTAATGGATGATAGGGCTTGTGACATGCAGAGGTCCCAGGCCACGTGGCAAGGGTAACTATTAGTCTACAAAGTCAAAGTAAGATAAAGCTGACTCGTAAACTTTATTTTCAATCACATAATGAATATTTATATACTTATCATGGAAATTACCACCTTACAAATTATACGTATTATGTAGTTGTCCTTTTATTTTGAAACATGCATTCATGGGTTCCAAAAATTTGAAGCCCCAATATTCCCTATGTAAAATCTACTCGGCGATACTATTTTCGCAGGTCGCAAAATCTTGTGGATCAATCTATCATTTGTGATGCTTGCATTGATTTATGATAAAATGACTACCAGTCAAGATTATGATTGGTGATTGGTGTGGTGTGGTGTGGTGTGGTGTGGTGTTAATCATACCGTGCATCACACAACATGTGTTAATCATATATTTGTCGAGTCATTCAAAGAGGATAATTACTAATGTCGTAGGTAAAGACGTATACTGTAATAATGAGCACAAATGAAGATGGTACTTTTTGGCAGTGTTTTTTGGTATGTCTAAAATATCGGTGAAATACACTAGTTGAGGGGAAAACTATCAAAAAGTTCATAAATCTATTATACATATATCAATTCAATTATTTACTTTTCAATTTGATTAATTTAGTTCTAAACATTTTGATGATTTGCCAATGAAGCCATTTTAGCTAATTTCGCCAGCAATCATTGCCGTGGACGGCTATCGGTCACAAGCAAGGGCCAACGAGAGTCAACCCTCATCGGCCTTTGGCAAAGAAGGAAAAAAAAAGAAAAAGAGAAAGAAAATAAAAGGAAAAGGATAAAATAAGAAAAAAAATCAAAAAAATCAAAAAAAGTAAAAAAAAAATGCAAAAAATTGTCCACAGTGTCGGTCATCCATGTCTGCGCTGGCTATGTCATGTATGACAGTCGATATCTATATCAGTGATTGCCGACCAAAATTAGCCAAAAAGATACATTGACAAATTATCAAAAAGTTTATGATTAAATCGGCTATATTGAAATATTTAAAACTAAATTGATATACATACAATATGTTTAGGACTTTTTTGGTAATTATTCCCTAATTGACTTGTGAATCTAAGTTCAAATCCTGGTCCTACTAATCTTGTCCAATTTAAAAAATATAGATTGGACGCCACACAGCCCAATCATCACATGCGTCGTCTACATTAGCCAGGATAAATTCGTTACTATACGACGGCATGATAATGGTCAATTTAGGCTACACAAGCCAACTCAGGCTAAACGAGCCAACTCATGTCGTGTGTAATTTATATGACTTTCATGTCCCTTCAACCTTGTAGAGACCTATTTTCCAGATGGTGGAACATCCATATTTTTCCGGAGTCTTTCACACATACTCATACCTATGAATCGGTCGTGGCAAAGATCTTCCTTACATGATATCATTCGCATGCATTTCATAACAACATAAATAATTTGCCATCTCTCATGCAATTAATTACATGCACTTCAATACATACACCCTCCTTTTCTTATCATCATACAATCATCGATGTAGTAAAATGGTCTAGTTAGGCAACCAGGCTACAACTCTGTTACAAACTAAAAGCATGTGGGTTAAAATATTTGGTGAAAAGTGAAAAGAGGTGTGTACAAATTAAAGAGTGATAAATGGCACAATCATATGGTTCCAAAGTAGATATTTTGATAAGTTGCTAAAATATCTAGTATATAAATACGTAAACAAGCAAAATAATGCCCGTTCTAAACACTAATAAATAAGAAAAATATTTTGGACCCATTAAAATTATTAGTGAAAGATAACAGATGTTAGGAAAATCTCAATTCAGTAAATTTTAAAATCGGAAAACCATCTAATACGTATATCTGAGCGTATTGCTTTCCGTCAACATGTGCTAGGGATGTAAGTTAATCACCGTCACTCTACACAATCAATGTACATGCTGACATCTATCAATTTAATCCTAATGCATCGTATTCTGAGTGACTACGGATGCAGAAAATCACCCTTCAAACCCTTCTGTATGTCACAAGCTTAGAGTCCGTTTATTAACGTTTCTGTTATCAGAAATAATTTCTATTCAGAAATTATTTTTTCTATTTCTATTCCTTAGAAAAATTTCTAAGCAAAAAAACACATTTAGTAATTGCACAAAATTTCTAATCCCAGAATAGAAAAAGAACAGAAATATGTTTGGTAGGATACTAAAAATTTCTACTCCTAATTTTTTCATTTAATTATAAAATTGTGGGTAGAGATTTAACAATTCATGTTTAGATAAAATTGAACTAGAAATAGAATAAGAATATATTATGATATAGAATTGGACAACCTTAATACAATCATAAAGAAAATTACTCGACAAAGCAAATACCAAGTAGTGGTTAAGAAAATTGCAATTTAAGGTGTATGATTTTAGAATTTGGGGTTAGGGTCTAAGGATTTTGGTTTTGAGGTTTACAGTTACGGGTTTTGGATTTTAAGGTTTTGGGTTTGGGTTTAGGTTTTAGATTTTCGAGTTTGGGGTTTTGGGTTTAGTTGTTCGGGTTTGGGGTTTAGTGGTTTTGGGTATTGGCGTTTGGGATTTAGGGTTTACAATTTAGGATTTGGGGTTTAGTGTTTTAGGATTTAGGGTTTGGAATTACAATTTTAGAGTTTAGGTTTTAGGGCTTCAGGTTTTGAGTTTTGGGATTTAGGGTTTAGTGTTTCGAGTTTTTGGTTTGGGATTTAGGGTTTATGATTTGGGGTTTAAAAGATTTAGGGTTTGGGCTTTAGGGTTTTGGGTTTTTGATTTTAGTGTTGAGGTTTTAGGGTTTGGGTATTGAAGTTAAGGTTTTGGGGTTTTGGGTTTGAGGGTTAAGATTTAGGGTTTTGGGGTTTAAAGTTTGAGGGTTAAGGTTTAGGGTTTTTGGGTTTAGAATTTAGGGTTTAAGGTTTAGTACGAGAATATCTTATGAAAGAGAGAGAGTTGATCTTATTTCTCTATTGTTTCTCTTTTTGTTCCAAAAACAAAAAGTAGATATTTTTTCTTCTTATTTCTGTTCCAAATCTATTCCCTGATCACTTTTCTGTTTCAGGAACAAAAAAACAGAAAACAGAAACGTTACTAAATAGACCCTTAAGCTGCGAACGATAGCTATTCTATTTTTCTGTTTTTCTATTTTTCTATTTCAAAAATAGATTTGAAATAAAAATCTGTTTGGTAAGACAATTTCATTTTTCTATTTATAGAATAAATTTTGATTTCAGAAATAAGTTTGGAATAGAAATGAAAAGTAAAAATTTTCTACTTTTCTATTTTTGGAATAAAAATGAGAAATGAAAATTCTTATCGCTCGCTCGTACTACTAGTTGGTTGCCCACCCACCGCCTATTACCGGCCGCTGCCTCCCGCCATTCGCCTTCTCCCGCTGCCGATCGTAGTGGGCCACCACCTGCCGTCCGTCATCCATTGTCCACTGGTCACCGTCTCCCATCGCCGCCCTCCTTTCGTTGCCCGCCGTCCACCGGTCATCGTCTCTCGCCGCCGGCTGCCTTACTCTCGCTGCCCGACGCTAGCCACCGTCCTCCACATTGAATGCGTTGCCGTTTGCCGTTGTCTCCCCCGGCCGTCCACCGCCCGCCATCCATCACCACTATCCGCCACCACCGTCCACTCACCAGCCACCTAAGGGGGAGAAATTTTATGTTGTTATCAAATAAATTTTTGTTTTGAAAACAAAAATTTTGTATCGTTATCAAATACGTATTTTTGCTCAGAAATTCATCAATGGAACAAAAACAGAAAATCTATTTCTTGCAAAAAATTGATTTCTCAAACAAAATAATTGTCATTTGCGCCCTTATTAATTCTCATTTGATATTTCATACAAGCCATCCAAAACTCTAAATTAATTCATACTTATTTTTACGTCATAGATACTATTTTTTAGCACAAAAAATTCCAGATGTCACTCATATGGATGATGGGACGATAGTCCGACGGTAATGGACCGACAAATTTGCGACCAAGTCAAATCGACATAGAGCTGAATTATCAACTTTAATTTCAATCATAATGTACTAAATGATGGAAAAAAAATCACTCTCCTGTTGCACTAAAGTTTCGTGACTTTCCAAAAAAGTATTGACGTGTTAGATAAAGTGACTAATTTTCGTAGTCAGTGTTCATTTTGTTGGAAACCTTGTACAAACTGAAAGAGACTCATGATCCAAGTTAGGAAATCATTTATAATCATGAATATATTCATAACTCAGGATATTGCAAGATTGTATGTATATCTGGCTATGGCACTCTCCCTTCCTTTTTTATTTTCTTTCTATCGTAGAAGTCACATTTTCATACTTACAAAATTTGTAAAAATACAGAGGTAATCACGGCATGAAATGAATTTATGGATTAAAAAAATCATAAAATAAAACCAGCATAACTAATTTTGATCATAGAAAAAAACACATATAAGAAACATCCAATTTCACGATTGTCCTCCAACTCCAACCTCATAATACTTTGCTAATACGATATCTATTGGACCATCACACTTTTGATCGCCTAACTAACTTTTATTAAAATGTATAATGATATTCTTGAACTTTTTTGTGCAGCCAAGTCCTCGATTTAATTATATTTCTCAATCCAATTTTCCAACTTTATTTGATTTGTACAATCATGTGCGTCACTCTTGCTGTTAAAAAATACGTTCATCTTGCTGATTGAGCCAAAATTGCCACATGGAGCTACCGTGGTGTGTAAAAAAAGCTATATGTAGAAAACTAGAAAGAATCGTGCCCGGAGGCAGGGTATATGCAACGGCCCTCTGCCATCGCCGAGGGCCCTCGCGCCCTTGTCTTGCGGTGGCAACACTATTGGTGGATCTAGGTGAGGGCGTCCTGGCCTTCGGTTGAGCACTCAACCTAGGCCGGGCTTCTTCGCCCTCGATTGTGCACATAAGGATCGATGGGGCCTCGTTGGAGATGGTGTCGCCGGAGATTTGTTAAAGGCCAATTACCCCTGACAAACCTCCGACGAAGGCTGCGCGACCTTTGCCAATGGTGGATGGCGATAATCTTCTATCAATTCTTTTTTTGTGTTAAAATTTTTCAATGTGGTGGCCCCATCATTATTATTTAAGCAGCCATCTGCCAAATTTATACCAATGTCGCTACATTACACAATTTAACAAAATTTAACATATGATGAAACGAGTCACTTGAACATATCACAAAATTAGAAGATTCGAGTGCACGCAAACTTCTAGGCTAGGGCCTATTGCCCTTGACACATCTTAACATTGATGTGTCAAAATTGACTACATATAATGGAAGGAATCGATTGGACACATTACAAAATTAGAAGATTTTATTATGAAAAAATAATTGAGACCCAATAGCACATATGACAAAGTTTGAAGAACAAAGTTGCACTTAACCCCAGTTGAGTACTCATTTAAATTATCATCATTTGATGATATAAATAAAATTATTCTAGGGTATTGTAATTCTTATACATTAGTACATCTTGCAAGGTATATGGTTCGTTTAGACCGTGTTTGCTTGGGGTAAAATGAAGTATGTAATGATATATAATTGGTAATTGCACTTTTCAATCGGCTTTTGTTGTTACATCTAGAATCAAGTTATTTCATTATTAAATCGATAGAGGGAGGAGGTGATAATTTGAGATTGATAATACTATGGTGCTTCTGCATATGCTCAAGTGGAAATGAAACCATTCATTTAAAGTGAAAATCATTATTTTTTTCTTACTTGCCAATAAATTTTTGTATTAATTTGAGCATTTCATAAGGCAAATGGCATCTTCCTCTCTCATTGTATGTAACGTCTAATGTATGGTGAAAGCTGTTTTGCAAATGGAGTAAAGATGGAGCTTTCACACCACTTTTTGGTCATTTTGTTTAGTTGGCTTGGCTTAGAGCTCTCCTCTGTTAACATTATTATCTCTTCCTACTTTCACTCTTTATTTGTAACTCCTCGATTAACAAATATTTGATTTACTTTTTGTGTGTAAAAATATATACAGGACTATAATAAGTAAGAAGTAAATGTGCTGGAGATATAACAAAGAACAATTAAACTATTTTTATAGAAAATATACAGTATAAGATTTTTATCTATCTAACAAAAAAAAAAGATGTTACCTAATTTTCATATGTAAATTACTTTCTCTAAAAACTATCTTGTAAATTTAAACTTATTATTTATTTGTGCTTTTATCTTTTGGAATATATATATGCATAGGTTCCCAAAAAATTTTACTACATATCCTTGGCATTTCTCGTACTTGTTCATGTTAATCTTGACAATTCCCATTACAGCAACCTGTTTATCCCTTCATCCTATCATAAAGAGCCGGAAATTTGACAAGATGGTTAAATCTGAAGGCTCTTCCTGAATAAGTCGAATGGTATCCTCGGTTGAAGAGTGACCGAACAGTTTACCGGAAGAACACTGAATAAACAATCCCAAAAAGCAGTAATGGACTCGGCATTTTCCATAAAAACAAAAAAACAAAAAAAACAAAAATCATTGTCATTCCCAGTATATGTTACCGTGGACAAGGGACCGTGTTGTTTCTCCAGCTTTTCTTGGCAACAGATCAGATCATGCATCCCATCATTGTTATTGATTTAGACAGCGGATCAGCCACTGTAGGGTAACCTGGAGAAAAGGTTAAGAAAAGTTGATTTAAGGTTGATTCAGAAAACAGAACATATTTTCGCCTGGAGACAACCAATGAATAAATGAGCTTACCCTAACTTAAGGGAAATGTCAGAGCAATCGTCCTCCTGAGGAGGACCACTGCTGGAGTTGCAGACATTCGTGCCGGACTCTGACGAGAGGCCTTCTTCGTTAATGATCTCTGAATCAGTGGCGGCACTTTTCTGGCCCGAAATTTCGTTGACCTGACCCAGACATGCACAATGCCATTGGCAAGAAATTGCATGGACAATTTGAGTTCACCAACTACAGGGACAGTAAACTCTAGGACCATTGCATACCTGTTGCTTCAGTCTCTTGTTTTCTTCCATTAGTTTGGTTCCCTGAAACAATGTGAGGTACAGAAAGAATGATATAAATATGCATTCTGCCGAGTGTTCTCGCAACAAGGAATATTTCATTTGCTGTACACCACAAACAAATCGCCACAGCAAACTCTGACCTTGAACGGTCAAAACAACAGAAGTGAATGACTCCCATCTGACCGTTTATTCAAGTATTTGTTTGGGTAAATATTTGCAATGACAGTTGTTCCTGATCAAGTATTTATCAATTCTTGTCTTTTGCCTGAAAAAGAACTGTATACTGCACACTTCATGATGTCCTAACAATTCATACACCCAATAAAGTCTTCTCATTTTGATAACCTGTTGAAAGATTACAATGAACAATGATAATTGATGCTTGCCACCACTACACGTACATTACAGAGAAGACTCTCCTCTTGTCCTAACTCCGCTAATGCAAACACTGAACCACCAACTACTTAGCAGCAGAATGTAAATAAATGCATCTCCAACCCACCCGTTCTTATAAAGAGCAAAAGTGAGTGATTGCAAGAACATAATTCAGGAACCTCACCTTTTGTTGAAGGTCAGTGATCTCTTTCATGATCTTTTCGCCCTGAAATAAACCAAGAACACAAAGTTGGAGGGCCACATATTTCAGGAACCATATTAAATCAGAGAGAACATTAATCTGCTAGAAGGTAACATATTTCACGAAGCATATTGGGTTGTGAGCACAATGACATGTCTGCAACTAAGAATCCCATGACCTTCTTTTCCATTACACGATTCAACCCAGCTTCGAGCGATTTCTCTAGGTGCTGCAGTTCATCGATACTCAGTCCTTGGAGCTCTTCCCCTCTCATCTGCCTGCCAAACAGAAGGTTTCACATTGCGCATCGACTCCAGTTAGAAGTGCATAACCTCTAGATTTGTACCTTAATTGGTGGCTTTTTTCTGCAACTTCCTTGCTTAACCAAGAGTAGTTGCTGTTTTCTACTAACTGCAAAGGAGAAGAACAGAATCGACACAAAAATCCAGAAACAACACTATTAGAAAAATATGCTAATTCCTTTTACACTTTTTACACCAAGAAGAAAGTAGACTGATCTCACTAAGATAGATGATTGATTAAACAATTCATAATAAAAAGGTTCGGAAACAAATAACAAGGCCTTGAAAATTTGAAAGCTGGCGCGTGGTCAATGAACTAGTGGACTTGTAAGCTGCACGGTATGAGTATTCCCTCAAAAATTGAATCTTTAACACGGACAAGAATTCATTTTTAATGAAACTGATTATATATTCGACCTCTGGAAGAGGGTGAATCAATTCTTATTTTTTGCTGAATTGCAGAATCTTGAGCAAATGAGCAATTTTTCTCATAATTCTTCAGTCAATTATAAGGAATTGACTGGACCAATGAAAAATTGAGAGAGAGAGAGAGAGAGAGAGAGAGAGAGAGAGAGAGAGAGAGAGAGAGAGAGAGAGAGAGAACCTGCAACTCAAGTGATGGTTGATCCAATTTCTCAAGATTCTTGGAGTGCAAATGATGTCGTTCGAGAATTTCCTTCATGCTTCATAATGCAAAAAGTTTAATGCGACGAAGCATAACTGGATGAAAGATTAACATAGCTAGTTTTCAAGTTACAGATTCTATTGGCAGTTGAGATACACAAAAGTTCAATGCAATATTCATGTCAGAACTCTATTCCACAGGACTATGTGGTCGGTCATCAATCTTCACAAGCATAGCCGAGTTGTACTCTGGCTCATTCATCCATAACGGTTAGCTGATGTTACTGTTGGACAAAGATGCAGAAGCAAATACTAGTTATATCACTTCAATTTTCCACTACGAATGAAACTTGTCCACAGATTACTCTGTCGTTGATCATCAAGGACATTCTAAAGGCGTTCATTCATCCAAACATGCCGAGGAGGAGTTCAGCAGTCTTGACATGTCTCATTTAGCACATTGTGTATGATTATTGTTAGGAAGACGTTTGGGACATTTGAGATTGCAAATGCTAATTTTCACTAGCACTTTTTTTATGACATTGACACGGAAGTAGCATGAAAATGTAAAGACTGTATACAACATCATTAATCCAAACTCGTTACCCAAGACTGCTTACCGACTTCTTCATATGAATATTCATCCCTCCAAGTTCTTTCCTCTTTTAAGAAGTTTGGTAAAAGGGAATAGGGCCAGAATGGAATTGCTGTTCTGATCCCATTACTTTTCCTTATTTAACTGCACTTTACTAGATACCAAAAGGACATTCCAGATGCAACTCCCATTCCTCTAGCACAGGAATTGGTCGATTCCACTCCAATTAACAAAAGCAATAATTATTGATTCCAAGTATATCTTCATTTTTATACCTCTCCCTATTTCGTTCCAAGGTAAATTGTGACATGTAATATTATTCTTTTTAAATTCCCCGGTACTTCTTGGTCACACATTTCTCTTCCATTCTTTTTCTCCCTCAGTTCCATTTTCATCGTATACTTCATTTCATTGTACCAAGCGTATGGTTCAATTGTTTCCCAACAAAGCAAAGCTGTAATCCCTTGAAGGGCCCTTTTCCTTGATCAAAGCTCTTAAGGGGCATTGCCGGAGGCATAAAAAGTGTCTCCTTCTGGTGTCCTCAATATAGTCATGACAAACGATCTAACAGATGCTACATGTTTCTATTGATGCAGCATGGAAGAGTAGATTTCAATATTTTCCATTCAAGCTGACTTCTCTGCCTTTTCCCAATACAAAACTTGCAATGTGGATATGTCCTGAGTTTCATAATTGCAACTTGCAAGCTCAGAAAACAAAGGAATTTGGACAAGAACAATTGTGACTGATGTTTAGATTTCTCCGTATCTTGGAAACCCTATCCAATGATACAACTTAATTTGACTTCCCACAATATACGAAGGCAAAAAATGTTCAACATTACTCGTAACCAGAATGAAATAGAAGTTTCACCAACTAGTTTTCGGGACTACAAATAGCTGTAGGATCATTTATCTATGTATTATTGAAGAGAGATGCTCCAAAAGACTAAATTCCAAACGAAGCGTCCTCACGGGGAAAAAATTTCAACGAAAAGCACTCTGAAGGATAACTAAAGTTCCATTCCCATGACAAAGATTGGTAAGTACAAAGCATAAATCGATCTCCTCATCTCATGTTGTCCCTAAGCCTAAGTGGCTCATCCAAATCTCAAACTGATTTGCATTGCATTTATGACAGTGAAAAACCTCTCATGTTTCACAATTGCCACATCATATCTATGAACCTTCCTAAGTGTCAATAAGCAAATGCAAAATTAAATGAGATTGGAAACATCGAGCACATTTGCAAGTTCAAATACAGAACCAGTAATGAATTACCATGTCAAGTTCAATATATTTGTGAAAGATAAGTGTCACTCCAGACTAATTATACGAGATCGACCAATTTGCCTATCACAAGTCCAAGAACCGTGAGACCTAGATGAGATTTCACAAAAAAAATCAAATAAAGAAGACGTTTCCTGCTTTACAACTCATTCTATTTATCGTATCGTTGTGACACTTCCCGCAATATTCTTCTAATTCCCATCATGGTAAAAAATAGATCATCTCAGGTAAATGAACCGCATGAAATGTCAACTGGAGGCATAGAGATCTGATGATTAGAGCACCAGAAATACCAAATAATGGATCCAATAGTTTTCCTGTGCTTCAGTAAAGACTCGATGATTTTAGATTCTTATAAGCATTGCCTTTAATCTTCACAAGCAGGCAATTCGTCTTAATCAGAATTTGCAGCCCAACGATTTTTATCAAGTGCTATCTCAGCTTTCCTATCATATTTCCATCAAAGTCCAATTATATTGAGATAGATGCCTACACATGTAGACATTCAATAGTTCCCATTGAATTGATGCCCCCAGCACTTCCAACAGCAACTCTAAGCATGCATTACCTTCTAGATTTCTCAGAAAAGAGGCACCTGGTAGAGATAACATTTCCTACTATAGCGCATAGCTTTGATAAGCCAGAAAACAAGTAGAAGATCAAAATCTAAAAACCCATCTCCCACATAATTACTAGTGACAAAATGCAAACTATGCAAACTTACTTCTATTCGTTTGGCTCATCTCCTGCATAGAAGGATTAATCAGTCGAGAGTGTTTGCATAAGATCTCCAGGTAACTTAGCATTCCTCATCCCAACCTCCCCCCTCCCCTCCCCAACAAAAAAGAAAAAGAAAATCAGATTTTGACATTTTATATTGCTCACTCGATATTCTAAGTGGGATAAGGGTTCATTCAGAATCAAACGCAATGGCATAAAGGTCCAAATAGTCATTGCTGGTACTTTCTTTTCATGAAGAGAAAAGGCCAAATCTTAATTTCTGCAAGTATCTCAAGGATGCCCACATATAACTATACCTAGAAGCTCGAGCACTAACTTTACCTCAAGGATACAACTCTTAATTTCTTCTTCAATCTAATGATATGTCCAACTGCGTAACTACATTTTGCTATAGTACCTGGTTGTATGATATCAAACATTAAACTGTCGCTTATGTTAAGTAATAAGCTCACTTTAAAGGGTCTATAAGCCCTTCAAGTATCTTCCAATGAGAAAACCCTACCCATCACCATATTCTTCATGTTCAAAAGAATTTCACATATTTTCCAGAAAAACCCAACATGCCTCAAACCACATCTTATTCATCCAAATCTTCTCCCGCATCGTCGGTTGTCTTGCCAAGTCCAACACCTCAGCAGTAATGTCATGAAGGAATAAATCCCATTACACTACTCTCCATACACACCCCTTCTCAACCGATCTCTCTTGTGATACTTTCATATTCTCCAGACACACAACACGACTAGCTAAATGACAAACCAAGAGAGACACGTAAATGCTCTCTAAATCCAAATAATTATTTCTTTCCTCAAACAAGTCCCTTTCTGAGCAACAATCTTTCTTAGTTCCATGATAACCCCAGAAGGCCAGTGAAAGGGAAGGAGACCCCGTCATGAATCCAAAACATAAACTTCCATATGAAATCCAACAAAAGAAACCACATTCACAATCAGCCTGAAAAAAGGTGCATGTGATAAATACCCATCACGTTATTATTTGAGTCTGATGAAATCCAGACTTCAACCTAATCAAATCCCACCACTACTGGCCTATTTTTGTGTACCTACTGCATCATATCATTCTAGACAATATCACCTCGATTTTTGTGACAATTTAGTATTCCGACGAAAAACAAACACCCAAGTTGCATATGCGGCTAGTAAATGCATGCATTTAATGCATATCACATTTTCTCCCACTCTCTAATCGGATATGCCGTCTAGAAGAAAGAAAACCCAACAGTGAGACGGATGACTGATGCGATAAGAACTTGAACACACTTGGAAGACTATAAGCTCTCACATATTAACATTTAAAGTAAGATGAAAAATTATAGAGGAAAAAGGAGGAGGGTACAAAAATTACCTCGAGCTGCAGTATTCGAAGAGTTTTCCAGAAGACGAGAAGATGATGAGAGCGACATCGGCATCGCAAAGCACGGACAGCTCCTCGGCCTTCTTGAAGAGCCCTCTTCGTCGCTTCGAGAAAGTGACTTGCCTCGCCGTCGCATTGGTGATCTTCTTGATCTGAATCTTCTCTCTCGCCATTTCTGTCTCTATTTCTTTCTCCTCCTCCTCCTTCTTCCTCACCTTCCTAAAGAAACCCAAAAAAGAAAAATATAAAAAAAAGTAGAGCAAGTATATACTTTTCTTTTTACTCTGTCACTCTCCTTATGCAGAGAGAGAGAGAGAGAGAGAAAGAGAGCAATCGCCAGCGAACAATTTGCCAAAACAACACCACAAAAGGCAAAAAAGGAGGCTCTGCTAAAAATGGGTCATGCTTGTACGAAGAGAGAGACAGAGGGAGAGAAGTACTGGGGCGAGGGGGGGGGGGGGGCAAGAAAATGATCTTGTTTTTGCCAAATTTGGCCAAGAATAGAATCTTGGACGCTAACCCTAGTTAGAGGGAGCGACGGACAGACAGACCCACTTGGCGTTGCTGCAGCTTATTAAACGCGCAAGAAAAGAGAGGAGGGATTAAGGTTGGCCGGGGGCTGAGTTATTGCAGGGGCACACGTCCCAGTTTTGGGCACGTGGGTTTTGGTGCTGGTTTTGGCGGGTCGGTCTCCTTGAGAGCAGACTCGTGAAGAAAAAGCCACCAATCCAACGAGAGAGAGAGAAAGTTTATTCGATAAAAAAGCAAACTTTATTGCTTTTTCTTTGTCCTTTGGCGACTCTTTAGCTAGCTCTCTCTTTTCGCTCTCGCATGGCTTCACCTGTTTTCTTTTTGAGCTCCATCTTTCATGGGTTGCCGCAGATTGGGGGCCCTTGGCGTCGTGGTGGTGGAGTTGGCGCTTCCCTCAACTTGTTTCCCCATTTAATATGCCCGAGGGGAATGTGTACGTACTTTATCTTATTCCCTAGATAAGTGCATAAGATTATGGGTTTGTATATTGGGGCCCATTGTCTAGGTATGATGATATCCAATGTGTTTTGGGGCTCTAGGTCCAATATACATAGGGTGGTTACATTAGTTAAATCGAGCCGATCAACCCTAATTTGTTGCTCTCAAATATGCTCTCGAAAGAAAAAGAAAAAGGGTTATCTGAAGATGCCCTCGGATTCTGTGAAAGCACATTGTCGCCTTGCTGATGGACTCATGTTCTGTTGCCGACTGGCCTCTTGTGAGTTTAGGTTCGCCCGCGGTCATCGTCGATCTTACGCCCCTTGGCCGTCGAACAGTCCCTCTCCCTAGTCGCCGCCATCCGGCCCGCCCCTTTGCTGGCCTACTCCAAGTCGCCATCGGATTGTTCTGTATACTCGATGGTCGGTCTCAACTTGTAACAAATCGATCTTCACCTAGGCCACTTGATCCTATAATATATCGTTAGTCTGTTATAGGCGATCGCCTATCTATCTGGAATTAGTGCCTCTAGACATTTGCTTCGATATGGATTTGCTTCCAAGTGGTCCACGATCGGCATTTGCTAATCCTCAATCGCTGTCATTGGATACCACCAGTTGGTCCTGAGTTGATAGTTACTCTCTTAAGATACAAATTGTAGGCGTGACACTTTAACAGGATTCACGTGCAAAACGAGACAAAAAAAAATTGGCATTTCAAACCAAGGCGCCAGATATAGGGGCATCTTTGAATTTCTTTCCATTCCTTTTTAATTGGGAAATACCTATAGGAAGATAAATAGACCGAAGTGGATCGGATCCATTTCATTTTCTGATGGTGTAAATCGGAAAAAAAAGAAAAAAAAATATCTAGGAGAATTATGAACTTAGGCGCAAAGCATACGGACCCACTTTTTTATTTTATTTTATATATTGAGATTGGTACACGATAAAGTATATCTTAACGAGATCTTAAATGAATTTTGAGAAAAAATCTGAAATTCGTGGTCCAGGCCCATCCCCAATGGGCCCTACGCATACCACTTATATTGAGTTGGGCATGTGCTGCCCCATTAATCTTTCAAATATTAAAATAATTCTTCTAGTTAAGAATATATAATTTGTACACGATTTTTTTTTATTTGACAATTGACTAACTATAGTCAGGCAGCGGAGAGCGGTTGTTAATGGCGGTTTTCAAATTTTTTAGTTCTAAATGCCACAAATTTGCCCATGGATCCATCGAAGATTGTTTCAATTGATTATCATAACTTGTATTTTTTGAGAAGATTTACGTGGAGCAACCCAAAGATGAATCCCTTCTTTAAAGGGTAGCATAGACTAATTATGTTTGATCCTAAATGATTTTCTAAGGTTTCTCTGTTCAAGTGCATTATCATCTTAGAATTAAAAAAAGCTAAGGGCTCCAACTTCCTCTACCTGCCATTTTGATGAATGGGTTACAAGTTGTATATAAATGCGAGTAATGTCATGGCCGTAATCCGCCAATTTGGGGATGGTTGGAGAAAGTTTCCTTCGACATGCCCGAAAAACTAAGATAAAGCGATGAAGTAAAGACTTCACTGGTTAAGCATAGATGACATGCCTTAGTAATTTCATTCAGTTATGGTAAATTATAAAATTTTCTAATATAATTATGATCACTTAGAAAAATATCAAACCCGTATATCACACGAGTCTTTGACTACTACTGCTATAAACTACTGTACAAACTCTTCATTAAAAATTAATAAAGAAGCTATCTAGCATAAATAAGAAGACAACACGGTCCCCGACTTCTTTTTCTAATCTATGTTGTCTATCACATTTGTCATTTAATCCGTACAATATAATACTTTTCGATGATTAGAAATGAAGAGCCTGTTCGATACAATTTTCCAATAATAATGACAATCGTGGAAAGGGCGCTTTTACTTTTTTTAAGGTGTTTGGCAAATTACCCACAATGGTAATATTCTCATTAATTGCACGAGCTTACAATAGTTTTAAGAATCTATCTACCGAATTTCGAGTTATTATATTTTGAAAACGTGCATTGTCAATCTAACTAGCCAATTTTGATGGTGAGTTTAGGAGCACTCTACATGGATATGGGAAAATTGTCTAAAAAATCCTAAACCTATTATACTTTTGCCAATTTAGTCCTAAACCTTTTAAGTTTGCCAATTGAGTTCTAAACATTTCACTTCTTACCAATTGAGTCCATCCGGCCAATTTTGGCCTCTCACAGCTGACGTGGACACCGACCATCCCGCTAACGCTAACGTGACAATTTTTTAAAAAATATTATAATATTTTTTATTTTTTTAAAAAAAAATTTCCTTTTTTTGCTAGTTTTCTTCTCTATGGCTGGTTCGTCGAGGTTGACCTCGCCGGCCCTTGGCGAAGCTCGCCCACGCCGGCCATTGGTGAAGGCGAGCCTCGCAGGCCACTGGCTGGCGTAGGTCCAAATCGACGAGGTCAGCCTCGCCGTCACCTGGGTCTCCCTTGCCCAGTGACGGCGAGGTCAGCCTCGCCAGATTTGGGCGAGGTCGAGCCTCGCCGGCCCTTAGCCTCTCCCAACAACAATGAGGTCGGCCTTGCCTTGGCTGGGCGAGGCTCGACCTCGCCATCGCTTGGCGAGGTTTAACCTTGCCCAGCCAAGGGTCGGTAAGGCTCACCCTTGCCAGTGGTTGGCAGGGGCGAGCTAGCCTCTTGTCTCTGGTCGGTTAGGCGATCGGCAAAAAGGAAAAAGACCAAAAAAAATGGAAAAAAATTCAAAAAAAAATACATTAAAATATTTAAAAATTATCACATCAGCGTTTACCGAACGGTCGATGCTGACCGGCATCCACGTTAACTCTGGGAGGCCAAAATTAGCCGGATGGACTCAATTGGTAAAAAGTGAAAAGGTTTAGGATTCAATTGACAAACTTAAAAGGTTTAAGATTGAATTAGCAAAAATGCAATAGATTTAAGATTTTTCGGATAATTTTTCCCATGGATATTGTTAATCTGGGAAAGGGTTATTTTTCCATGCTATCTCTAGTTACACAATCTCGTCTCTCTTGCTATAATGTCACGATGTCCCCAACCCCATAAGCCGCCGCCGCCGTCTTGAATGTTCGGTTTTACCCACCACCATGCTATGTTGTAAGGAAGTCAAAGGGCCACGACCTCCAATCCATTTGGTTGGGAGAAAATATTAGGTACAACAAATTTGTTACGTCAAATTTACGATAATCCATTCAAAGCACGACACGCGTTGTGCGGGGCCTACCCATTGGAAATTTTAGGACTTCCTCTCTCTCTCTTTGTAGCACTCACTTTTTCCTTATCTCCTCCTTTACTTTTCCCATCAAGCATCCATAGCCACATGCCTAAACCTTCAGCGGTCATGGCTTCCGCGAGCTTGAGGTCAAGTGACTCCATGGCGGCAAGATGTCAATTCTCAAGTGGCCATGGCAGTAAGCTCGAGATATGACAACTATGGTTGCAACCTCGTGCTCAAGCAGCCATGGCTGCTGCTAGCTCGAACTTTGAACTCAAACTCGAACACCGTGGCCATGGCAACCGCGAGACTCCATGTAGATCGTCCATGTCTATGAGTGTCTCCATCTAGCGGCCATAAATGGGAGTTCAAAGCTCAAGCCACCATGGTCGCGAGCTCGAAGCTCAAGTGGCCATTGCCACGAGCTTGAGGCTGAGCTCGAAACTCAAGCAACCAAGACTACCCCAAGCTCCGGGTTTGAGGTCAAGCTCCATGGCCAAAGCAACCATGAGCCTTGCGCTTGAGCTCGAGCCATGGCGGGACGCAAGAGGAAAGAAGGAAAGCAAGTGCCAAATAGAAAGAGACGAAATCTCAAAATTTCTTACGGGCGGGCCAGCACAACACATGTCGCGCTCTTAACGGACTATCTTAAGTCTAACGTGGCAAATTGGTTTGTCCCTAATAATTTCTCTGTTGTAAGCCAATCCTCTCTCTCTCTATTGTTGACCATATGCAGCCATCGTTTTCGCAAGTGCCAGCGACTCCACTCCGCCTGTGGCGACGGGCATTGGATTGCCAGATTTCCCTGAGCTCCGATGACTCTTGCTCGCGACCTTGGACCTTGGATTTTTAGATTTCCTCAGGGCCCAGATTCCCAAATCTGGTCGAAATACACTAGCGATGGCCGTGGACAAACCTCGCATCGCTCATTGGTGTCTTCTAATCATAAAAGGAGTAGTTAGACAGATTTGGAGCAGCCCCAATTCCAGATCTATATAGAGATATATCGATGGCCTTGAAAGATCTCAACTTTGCTCTTTTATGGGGAAAATTATCAAAAAAGTCCTAAACCTTTTACAATTGTGCCAATTCAATCCTAAACCTTTTTTTTTGCCAATTTAGTTCTAAACCTTTTGGAATTGTGCCAATTCAGTTCATCCGGCCTCTTTTGATCGGCCGGCGTTGACATGGCCGCCGCCTAGCTGACGTGGCGCCGGCCGGCGTTCACGTGGCAATATTTTAATTTTTTTTTATTATTTTCGAATTTTTTCCTTCTCCTCCTAACCTGTCCAGCTAGGGGGGAGGCTCGCTGGTGAGGGCCCAGCTCCGACGAGGCGAGCTAGGCCCTCGCCCAGCCAAGGCAAGCTCCGCCTCGCGGGAGCTAGGCGAGGCTCGCCCAAGGGCGGCAGGGGCAGACTCACCCAGCTCCGGCGAGGGCCCAGCTCGCCATGGCTGGGCGAGCTCTGCCCTCGCCTAGATCTGGCAAGGCGGAGCTCGCCCAGCCATGGCGAGCTCCGCCTCGCCCAGCTCTGACGAGGGCCCATCTCGCCTCGCCGGAGCTGGGCCCTCACCGGCGAGCCTCCTCCCTGGCCAGATAGGCTAGAGGGAGAAGGAAAAAAGAAAAAAAAATCGAAAAAAAAAAAAAAAAAATTAAAATATTGCCACGTGGACGTCGACCGGCGGCCACATCAGCACCGGCCAGACAAAAGAGGTCGGATGGACTGAATTGGCACAATTCCAAAAGATTTAGGACTAAATTGATAAAAAAAAAGATTTAGGACTGAATTGGTATAATTACAAAAGGTTTAGAACTTTTTTGGTAATTTTCCCCTCTTTTATGTAGCGGCCCTTTACTCCAATGTTGTATGCTTCAATGGCTATGCCATTGATAGTCTCAAGTGAGATTGACTTGAATGTCTCCGCCTTTACTTGACACCCTAGGGAAGCAAAATGGACGAGCTGCTAGTTATTGAATGGAGGGGTGGCTGCGAGCGATGACGATCTGGGTGGTTGGCTCAGCCATGGATGGGCAACAAATGCGAGCCCACAACGACGGAGGAGGTGGCTTGGCTATGGACATTTGGCTCGGATGTTGCTCCAGCGACTTTGTGAACGGATGGGGAGAAGAGAGAAAAAAAAAAGCAAGAGTTTCAATTTTCTTTATTTTATGTCCACGTCATCGACACGTGGTAATTTGTGATAGGATTTCAACAAAAAATACATGCCACATCAACCTATCACATGGTACATTGTAACCACGTAATACTCTCTCATTTCAAAAAAAACAAAAAATGCATATCCTCCCAGCCTATCATGTGGTTCATTGTAATCATCAAATACTTTCGATCTCGAGAGAGAGATGGGACGAAGGCATTGGCAAAGCAACAAGGATAGGATGACGACGAAGGCCACGGTGGATGCAGAGCAGCTAGGAATGGTGGTGGGCAAGTGGAGACTTGAATGGAGGAACGGATGGAAGAGAAAGACAGCTGCCAAAACACCATGTTACAGTACAATGCAAACAAGCCTTTTCCCTCTTCTTTCCATCTTTCCTCTGCAATCATTCCTCGCTCGCCGACGCCAACCAACCCCCATCAAGCTATCGATGTCTCCAAGTGGAGACTTGGTTGGTGGGCTGGGACTCCGCATCAGCCACGACGGAGCTCTGGGAATGGCAATGGATTGCTGTCAATATCCCGAATCCTGAAAATCAAAGCGTGGGAGAGGATAAAGGCATGAATATGATTAAGAGAAAATAATGCAAGGTTGATTTAGGACTCGATTGAACTTTCGTATCAAGTCTTAGGACATGATTGCACTTTTTGAAAGTTTTAAGACTCAGTTGTACTTTCGTGACAAGTTTTAGGACTTGATTTCACTTTTTGAAAGTTTTAGAACTTAATTATACTTTTATGATAAATTTCTAGACTTTCAGTGTACTTTTGAAAGTTTTAGAACTCAATAGCGTGCATTTGCTAAAAATCGACTCGCAAAAGTAGGAATCCCAAGTGAAATTATGGAAGAATAAATCATGTGTTATCAAATCTTATTTTCGATAACAAGTGTCAATTTACTTCACCAAAGTTTACCCAGTAATTTCACGACTATTCCACGTGGTTTTTAGAAAATTTCTAAATAATTTGGTATGAGATCACATTAAATTTTTAATATCTTTTTTTTTAATAACATTTTAACATGGGAAGATATTTTTTTTCCCTTTCATTTCCATGAACGTACCTTAGGAACGTGAATGAACAAAGACTCTTTGCATGAACAAATCATTTTTTAGTGGATGCTAATTAAATAGATGACAACCTGAGGAAGTTTATTGCATGGCATCATTCTTACTTTTAGTTCGCAAATTTTGAACCTGCCCATTTTTTATGGAAATTTTTCTAGGTTCATGCGTCAAATTTACACGCACTTGACATGATTTTATGTCAATGTAATAATTGGATCTTCAAAAGTTATACTAGTACAAGGTTTAGGAAACTTTTCTGATTTAATAGTAGTACTACTGTACTAGTAACCAAGAGGTTAAGTTAACATCATACAAATTACTACAATTACGATCCGATAGTGCATGATTTGATAGATCGCCGGTGCATGGCGGCATGGAAGATGATCCCCTAAAATCCCTTTTTTGTCGAATCAACATTGGTTCGGGTGCGTTTATACTAACTCGAGGAAGGCGGCAAGCAAGGCCGAGTATGAATGTTCGGGGTCGTGGCCTATTCACTGATCGAGTCTACTACCGGCACATCCCATTTAGTTTATAAGCTCACGCTCACTGGCTTGCATCGAAATTCTCCGTTTAAAGGTGCTTGATTGGGTTAAATTATTTTTTGTACTTAGAAAGGACATTTCCATGCCCAAAGTCCATTGGCAATGGGCTTCCAATCGCACATGCGCTTTACGTTAAAAGAATGATTGGTATAAAGATACCATCAACGAATTCATTATTCACCCTCATTATCGTAAAAAAAAAATGAGTAGGAGACTCTAACACGTTAATCTCGGCATAATTTGCAAGAACGGCACGAGTTCCTCTCATTATCATCAAAAAAAAAAAAGAGCTAACTCAATGGTACCTTTAAAAATGGCAAAAAAGACACTATTGATGTCATAACTTGTGCACGGAGGACACTTTTGTGCCATAACTTTTTTTTGGATCACTTTAGTACCAAAATCTGAGGAAATAGATCACTTAAGTGCCAATTTGGCCGAAAATCCGACGAGGCATTTTTTTATTAATTTCTTACGTAGACGTGGCTCGCCGAAGGATGAGTTGGCGTGTATAGTCAGTATTTTTTTTATTTTAAATAATTTTTTCCTTTTTTTCCCTCTTCTTTCCTTTTTCCTTTCTTTTTTTTCCCTTGCCGGCCGGAATGCCACGTCGAATTTCCGGCTAAATTGGCACTTAAGTGATCTATTTCCTCTGATTTTGGCACCAAAGTGATCCGAAAAAAAAAGTTATGACACAAAAGTGTCCTCCGTACACAAGTTATGGCACCAATAATGTCATTTTGCCCCTTAAAAAGCTTACCCAATCCTAATTGGAGATTTAGATGTCTATTTTGAGTACGTAGTGTCAAATCAGCAAAGCCAGACTTTAGCTGAGTTATTCTGATTTAAAGTGGTTTTTGTAAATTAATAGTGCAAGATTTAATAATTATGCATGAGTCGCTTGGGTAGAAAATCACATCAAATGAAATTATGCACATTAACAAATGGGTCACTCTTGAAAAAAATATATAATTATAGAGTTAATGTATGAATATTATAGGATAAAGAAGTCGAGAAAACAAGGATGTTTAGAGCATCGAGTACAAATTACAAGAAATAATGTAATACTTTAAAAATTACGAACATTTATAATTTGGACACTGGCAAAATGCTCTAGGGCATTCAATAACAAAATCCAATGAAAAATGAGTTATGACCACGGGAACGGGACATGGATCCTCTATCCTGCACGGTTCTTTCCTTGGTATATTAGTGAATCCTAATAATTGATTTATGGAAATAATTTATATTTGTCGAGACACAAAGAGGAGCATTGCGGTGGAGAAATTAAACGATTTCACTTAATTTGTTAGCGAAATCTAATTTTGGATTGGCCCAATATTAGAAGGCAACACCTTTTCTAAGCCTAGCCCATACATGATTAGTACAACCACCTAAACTCAACCAAGCCCATCATAGATCTGAGCCCAATACCAAGAAAATTTCTCTATTTGTTGGGGCCTTTTCTATTCTGCAACGGTGCATTTTTCCAAAAGGTATGGTGGCAAAAATAAGATAATCTTATAGATATATCCTTTGAATCGTTAAAGTAATGTAAAATGTGATTATTTATCTTTTAATAAAAGAGTGAATACATATTTTACATCGATTTACTAATAAAGACATCGCTTGTATCGAGGTTTACGTTTTTGCGCTGCCCTTTGGAATGGTGCCCTGAGAGCGCCGTGGGAAGTTCTCGACACATGTAAAGTCGGTCCCTCGAGATCAATTCGAATTTTTCATCTAAAGCCGATGTAGGCTGCGTTTGGGAATAGCTTTCCCAAGGGCCTTTAGAGGTCCAAAGCTCCTTCAGCCAAATATTGGGTGTTTGATAAATTTTTTACAACTCACCTTGAGGAAAAGAAAGCCTTCAGAAAGCCTGAAAGCCCAAGGCAGGTCCTAGGCTGCCTTGGACTTTCAGCTTTCTCGGCATACAACTCCCAAGAGTAAGTGATAAAATTTTCTTCCGAAACTACCCTCATATTTTTTTTATTTTCCGGTTTTGGCCTCGTTTGTACTGTTCATCGTCTTCTTCGTTGAGACCTTGGCAGCGTGGTCGTGAGGCGATGGCAACCGTCCGGAGGGGGGCCAGCGTGGTCGCGCAACCCACCGACCGTCGCTTGGGCTCACACGACTGCCGCGAGGGGCCGCACGACTGCCACGAGGGGCTACGCGACCCAGATCCGGCGACCCAGGCAAGGGCGCCTGAGGTCGCGCGACCTAAACGACCTTCGAGAGCCATCGGCGACCCAGATCCGACGCCGCCGTCGCATGGGTCTCGCGACCCTCGTCGGGGCTCGCTCGAGCCCAGGCGGCCCTCGCCGGTGGTCGCCGGGGCTGCCCGAGCTCGCTCGACCTCAGCCGACCGCCGCCGGGCGCCGAATCCAGTCAGATTTGGGTCGCCGGCGGCCCTCGCGTGCATTTCGCGACCCTCGTCAGGGCTCGCTCGAGCCTAGGCGGCCCTCACCGGCGGTCGCCGGGGCTGCCCGAGCTCGCTCGGCCTCAGCCGACGGCCACCCGGCGCCGAATCTGGGTCGCCGGCGGCCACCTGCCCTTCGCCGGCTCCGGCAAGGATTTTAACTTTTCTTTAATAAAAAATAAAAAAAAAGCTTTGCAAGTATAATTTTTCCAAACGCTATTTTACGTAAAATTACTTTGCAAGGGACTTTTAAGTTACAATTTACCAAACATAATTTGCATTTTGAAAAATTTCTTCAACTTAAAGTCCTTTACATTTCCTTAAAGACTTTTTCCAAAAGTGTTTCCAAACGCAACCGTAGAAGTTTATCGAGTCGATTTCTTATCCTTTCCGTTTGGCTTCGTTTCCAAGAGTATCGGGAGACTCTTTGAGCACCCGATTAATATTCGGTGAGTCGTACATGGAGCTCGCCGATTACTCTGAACACACCCGGCCATACCATGAACTCCTCCTTTAACTTTTGGTTTTTGCCATATCACGGTTTAGGTGTACCAAGGCCATCGTAAAGGAAGGATGCAGGCGATTTGAGACATTTCGTAGGTACAACGAATGTGCTTTTGGTGCAAACATTTTACTATGAATCTTGCAACTGGAATATGCATTATGATGCGGACATTGTATCGATCGATACGGACACGATGATACGTCCCTGTATATGTGTCCTTGATAATGACCCGAGTGATGAATACGAAGCGATCGCATAAGCAAATGATTTTGCACGTACGTTGAACGCATTCATGTTGCATTTTTGTAGCTCACACGTCTATTTCGCTTTGACCGCGAGGCAATTATAAACATTAACTTATCTGAAAAAGAATACACGATGTAGCGAACACATTACATTTAGCCTCGCGCCTAGGTTTTGTGCCAAAGATTATACATATTTGTTTGCATCTGCGCGTGCATGGAGAACAAATGCCAAGATTCCTCTTTCTTTTCAATGTTGCAAGGCGATGGACGCGTAAATTATAGGGGTGTGCAAAACGGATCGCCCAAATCGAAAACTGCTCGAACCGAGTCAAATCGGTTGATTTGGTCCGATTTCCGGGAGTGTCGGTCTAATTCTCGATTCCTAAAAGTGGAATCGATGTTCAGGCGGTCCGATTCCCTGTTCCAAGGAAAATCGAACCTACTACATATATATATTTTTGTGATTATATGTAGTCGGCATGGGGAACACAATTCGTCATCGCATTGACTCGAATTGCATGCTTATTTTTGTGATTATATGCAGTCAGCATTGGGAACACAATTCTAATTTTAAAATACATGATATCAAGCAGTGGGAAAAAAAAAAGTAATAAGTTCCATTGAACCTGATTAGAACTAGACCGGACCTGTGATCCAGTCCGGTTCCTAGTCCTAGGACCAATTGGTCCGGTTCCCGATTCTCTTGGTCCGGTTCCTGGTTTCACCTTGGAATAGGACCAAATCGGGAACCAATCATTCCTAATAAATTATTTTATTAGATGCTGTAAATTTACCGAGTGATCTAGCGATGTCGCTTTCAGGGTTAAGATGGGAAATCGTTGACGTGGCGACATGCTGCATAGAATGACCGGCAATGATCAGATTACCACGTCAGTGATTTCTAGCGAAAGTTGAACGGGAGGGTCGGATTGAATTTCGCGTGAAGGTTTAAGCTTAAATTGGCAAAATTAAAAAGTTTACGACTAAATTACCACTCGTACGATAAATTTATGATTGATCAGGTAATTTTCCCGATGCCCAATAGAATCCCGTCATCGGTAAGTAAATTTCAATAAATGTTTTTAATATTCTTAATATCGCTCTTTCTAACCGAGCATGGGGACATAGTGGGCCGCGTCTCTCTCGAGTCGATCAGTCGTGCACGACATCTGCTTCCACGTCATCAGCATTGAAATGATTCGTTTTGATGTTGCCATTATAATAACATTTTTCCAGTTCAGAAGATCTATCTCAAAGGTTAGATAACCATGATTAAATAGTTGTGTCTAGTTTATTTTATTCATACACGTGTCGGCTAGAGGAAATGCGACCATGTACTTGATAATGACCGATGTGATAAGTGCGAAACACGACATAAACAAAAACAAAAACAAAAGTGTTTGGACATACATACACTACATATTCATTTTGCATTTATATATTACAAAGTCAATTTAGCATTAATTGGAGTACATTGTTGACATGCTGTCCAAAAAAGAATCCGATCTAATAAAATTTATTCGGATTTGGCTCCCGTTCTGCCTGATTCATAACAATAGTGTAACAGTTCTTGAGCCTGAGATTTACCAACTTATAATAGAAGTGAACACCCGGTCCGGTTCAAAGTCGATTTTAGAGAGAACCGGTTTCGGTTATCGATTCCTTGCACCTATAATTGACCTAGGATCGGTCTTGCTTTGGTCTCCAAGGTTATAACCGCCGGCTCTACTCAGGAATCGATTCACCTAATCCAATTCTCAGGTTCAGCTGATTTTTAACCATCTAAAAGCTGACCATGCCCATTAGAGATATGAGCCCAATGCCAAGAAAATTTCTCTATTTTATGCCATCAGTTAGGCCTTTTCTAATCTGCATTGGTGCATTAATCTAGAATGTTTGGTGGCAAAAACAAATTGATTATGATGAAGTAATATAAAAATGCGATTATTTACCCTTGATAGAAGAGTTAAACACGTTTTCACATTGATTTACCGACACAAACAACGGTTGCATTTGTAGTTTTAAGTGTTTGCACTGCCCTGGGCAACGGGTGCCCCGGAGAGCTCTATTGGAAGTTCTCGACGCAAATAAAGTCACCCTGGGATCGATTTTTCATCTACGCTCCGTTTGTTTCGTCAAAAAATAATTAATTTAAGAAATATTTTTTGAAATGTGATAATTTTGTATCGCTCGAAATAATTAGTCAATCAAAAATATTTTCATTATCAATAATAATTTACATCTGAACATGTTTGTGAACAATGAAAAATATCTTTTGTTCATTCATTTTCGTAAGCGAATACAAGCATTATTTTAGGAAAATATTCTCTAAATCGTTTATTTTTCGTTATCAAAACGACTTCTTCATTTTTTTTTAAACTTTGTTTCCAAAAGTATTGGAGATTCTTTATGCACCTGACTAATGCCTATTGGCTTATATACGGTTTTCGGTGATTACTCTGAGCACGCACGACAAATTAATATGTTTGAGTTATTAAGTAGAGAGAGAGAGAGAGAGAGAGAGAGAGAGAGAGAGAGAGAGAGAGAGAGAGAGAGAGAGAGAGAGAGAGAGAGATTTGGGTCCATTGAAGTCGTCAAAAATCAAGGATGCAAGCGATTAGGGACACTTCGTGCGTACCATGAATGTGCTTGTTTTGGTGCAAATGTGTACTACGAATCCTCCATCGGAAAATGCAATTATGATATGAACATTATAGAAAAAGGTGGTAACTTCCGTGTTATAGGCATTGCTTCATATGGACATTATGATTACGTTGGTGTGTGTCCTTGATAATGATACGAGTGATGAATGTGAACCGATCACTCTAGCAAAAGCTTTTTGGCAAGTGAGGTACATACTCATATTTCGATTGGTAGATGTTGAAAAAAATGTCCAAAAGTCGGTTTTATGATGCTTGATGTGTCGGATTTGAGCATCTCCGGCATTGAAATGATTTGTTACACGTAGTTATATTTAGTTATTTACATTCTTCAATTAGAAAATTTATCTCCAAGTTTAGACAACCTTAATTAAGGAAAGTTATCAAAAAAGTTCTAAACTTATTGCAATTGTGCCAATTTAGTCATAAACTGTTTTTTTCACAATTGAGTCCTTAAACTTTTTGCATTTGTGTCAATTTAGTCCATCCGGTCAATTTTGACTGAAAATTGCTGATATACACGCTGACCGTCCTACGTGGCGTGGCCGACGCTGACGTAGATAATTTTTAATTCGATTTTTTTCTTTTTCTTTCTTTTTTTTCCCTTCTTCCTCTAGCCGGCGAAGGCAAGACTCGCCAAATCTTGTGAAGGTCGGCCTTGCCTAGGCTAGATATGGCGAGGCCGACCCATGACCTTCATTGTTGTGGCTGACGACCTTCATGCATGGTGACAGATAGAGAGAGAGAGAGATGGAGGGACCTTGGGCAACCTTCGTCCTTGCGACCTTCATGAAGGGTTGGTGTTGATGGTGGATGGAGGGGCGATGGCGAGGCCTTGTGGCGGCCTCAGCCTAGCCAAGGTGGCCTCATCCTCGCCTGGTTGATGCCTAGCAAGGCCACCCTAGCCTAGTCGGACCTTGCCATATCTAGCAAGGGGAGCCCTCGCCGGCACTCGCCCTCGCCTTAGACGGAAAAAAAAAGAAAAAAATTCAGAAAAATTATTAAAATGTTCAAAAAATATTAAAATATTTTTTTAATTTTGTTCATGTAAACTCCAGTTGCACCATGTAAGAAGGCCGGCATTCATTTCAGTGATTTCAAGAAAGTTTGGGATTCAATTGGCTAAAAACCAATAGGCATGTAGTTCTGCTGGTAAAGGGATAAAGGGTATGGGACGATAAAATCATAGTAAGGGATTCAACTTCTGCACTTTGCAAGAGGAAGAGTAAAAGTAAAAAAGAGAGAGGGGAGTTAGAGATAGGATGGATAAAAAAAATTTAGAACTGAATTGATATAATTACAGTAAATTTATGATTTTTTTTATTATTTTCCCACCTTAAATACCTTAAGGCGCTGAGCCTGCCTTGAAAGAATTGATTCGCTTTTCCTTGCAGGTCCTACGGGGGAGAAAATGCAGCCATGTTTGTCGCTTACCATCACGAACTCTAGCGTCTGTGTCCGATGTTCATTGCACTTGATAATGACCCAAGGGATTCCGTATGAAACACGACATAAACAAAAGAGTTCGCACATTGGTACAATGCACAGTCATTTTTGTATTTATGGATGAGAAGTCCATTTAGCATTAATTGGAATTTTTTTTTTTTGAAACATCCAAAACACAGTTGATCCAGTAAAGGGCCAGCTGTTCGGTCTTTGACAATTGTTTTACCTAATTCGTAAGATTAGTAAGTACTTCGTGAGCTTTGAATTAGCCTATTTATAAAGGGAGTGAGCATCGCATCCGATTCAACCCGAAAATCTAACCAAATTGACTTAACCCTGTCTGGAGAATTAGTTTGGTTCTCAGTTCCATAAACCTAGAATCGACCTATAATCAGTTTCGTTCCGGTTTCCAAGGCCATAGCCACCGGTCTACCCCGGAATCGATTAAGCTAGTTTGATTTCTAGATTGAACCGATTCTAAACTAGTTTTGAAGTCTCTTTTGGAAAAAGAAAAATACTTTTGTATCTTTCGAAAATTGAAGTATTGTCTTCAATATGAACAAATAATAATATAACCACTTGATCAATGTATATTTTCATAGTGAAATTGTGCAATTTTTATATTTTATTCTAGAGATAAGTGTACAAGAATTCCTAAAATTTGTCACGAAAGTGCAATTGAGTCTTAAAACTTATCACAAAGTGTAATTAAGTTCCAAAACTTTCAAAAGTGCAATCAAGTCTTAAAACTTATCAAATTGGTGTAATCAAGTTCTAAAACTTATTAACATTTTTTGTTTGTCAAGTTGGACGGAGTTAATGGAAAAACTTGATTGTAATAACTTGACAAGTTTTAAGATTTGATTACACTTTTTGAAAATTTTATGATTCAATTTCACTTTCATGACAAGTTTTGAGATTTCTAATAGACTTACCCTTTTATTATGAGAATTTGGTTTTTTTACCTAAAACATAGATGTGCGGGTTTCCGATAGAATTGAGGATTAGAGGTTTTGGAACCAACTGGTTTCAATTCCCTATTCCAATCTTTTGGATCCAAGGTTCATAGGGTCAATTTCTAATTCTAGGCCAAGCACCGACCTATCCTGAAACAGATCAAACCTAATATATAAAATGAACCTCACGATAAAAAGACAAAAAAACCTATGTGAACGCTTATTCTTATGTAGGATAAACTTGAACATATCATTCCACATGCATGATAATCAAATAAATAAATTATAATTAATTGAGTGTCGCATGTTTGCATTCTCTTATGACAAAATCAGATCCCAAACTTATATTTTCATTCTTGGAATGATGATTAGCTTTTGTGAACGATTATTCTTATGTAGGATAAACTTGAACATATCATTCCACATGCATGATAATCAAATAAATAAATTATAATTAATTGAGTGTCGCATGTTTGCATTCTCTTGTGAAAAAATCAGATCCCAAACTTATATTTTCATTTTTGGAATGATGATTAGCTTTTGGCAAATATCCTTAAAAGTATTAAAACCCTAGTTAGGTTTATTATATTGCACGAGATGCTTCGTTGTAGTCCCACTAGTTGAGAAGTAGCATTAACAATTACTCAAGATTCATCCTTCCTTTAAATATTGGATGAGTTTCGACTTAGGCATAAATATTTGATGCCATAAGCATAGTAGAAATGTTTACTGAGAGTGTTTACCAAGTTATTTTGCAATGCCACATTTGTTGCTTAAATGAGAAATCACTTTGCACATAAACCCTACTTATATAAACATCGAGCGGGATCTTATAATCGATTGGTCATAATTTTAGTAAAATCTTGATATTTCCCAAAAAAATTTATTGAGTGTGTGAAAATAATGTATTATTTCTAGATCTATTGCTTGATAAGGATACGTATAATAACGATGAGTACATATGAATATGGTACTTTTTGGCCGATGCCCTGGTGCTCCAAAAGTGTCAATGACCTCCCCAGTCTCAGCGGTATGACTACCATCACCGACACCATCTCCAGCAAAACAACGATCATTTCCTCTTTGTCCATCCCGATTTGATGTTGTCGACGAGGGCCATCAACCTCAAATCTAGTTTTTTCAAAGTAATAAATAGGCACAAAGGTCTAAAACTACCGGGGGAGATTAATAGAGAACTAGTGTATGGTCCTATAGATGTCTGCAAATTACTTTTTATGTGAAAGATATGATTATATGGCAGATATATTGATTAAAGAAATCTATAGCTCAATAATAAATTGATGAACAAAAGGTTAATGGATGATAGGACTTGTGACATGAAGATGTCCCAGGCCACGTGGCAGGGCTAGTTATTCGTCTAGAAAGTCAAAGTAAGACAAAGCTGACTCGTGAACTTTAATTTCAATCACATAATGAATAATTTATATACCTTATCATGGAAATTACCACCTTGTAAATTTATACGTAATATATAGTTGTCCTTTTATTTTGAAATATGCATCCATGGGCACCTAAAATTTGAAGTCCCAACATTCCCTGTGTAAAATCTACCCGACCATACTACTTTCAGATGTCACAAAATCTCGCGGATAAGTCTATGACTCGTGATGCTTTTGCATTGATTTATGATACAATGACTACCAATCAAGATTAGGGTTGGCGATTGGTGTGGTGTTGTGTTAATTGTGACGTGCATCGCACAACACGTGTTAATCATATATTTGTCGGGTCATTTGAAGAGGATGATTACTAATGTCCTTGGAAATGATGTATACTATAATAATCAGTACAAATGAGGATGGTACTTTTTGACGTTGTATTTGGTATGTCTAAAATATCGGTGAAATACACTAGTTAAGGAGAAAATTACTAAAAAATGTCATAAATCTATTGTAGAGATGTCAATTCAGTCATTAACTTTTTAATTTGGCCAATTTAGTTTTAAACATTTTAACGATTTGCCAATGAAGTCATTCTAGCTAATTTTGCTAGCAATCATTGCCATGGACGGCGATCGGCCACAGGCGAGAGCCAACGAGGGTCAACCCTCATCAACCTTTGGCAAAGAAGGAAAAAAAAAAGAGAAAGAAAATAGAAGGAAAAGGAAAAAATAAGAAAGAATTTAGAAAAAGTAAAAAAAAAGCAAAAAATTGTCCGTAGCGTCTACCATCCACGTTTGTGCTGGTTATGTCATGTACAACAGTCGATGTCTATATCAGTGATTGTTGACCAAAATTGACCAAAAGGACTACATTAGCAAATTATTAAAAAGTTTATGATTAAATCGGTCAAATTAGAATATTTAAAATTGAATTTGTATCCATACAATATGTTTATGACTTTTTTTGTAATTATTCCCTAATTGAGTTGTGAACCCGAGTTCAAATCTTGGTCCAACCGGTCATGTCTAATTTCAAAATATAGATTGGATGCTACATAGCCCAATGACGGCATGATGATGATCAACTTAGGCTACACAAGCTGTCACGCCCCGCATTTTACGAGCGTGCGATCATCCCTTAATGGCTGATCATTAAATGCGACGTCCCAGATACATCTCCAATCCAACCCAAACATCAGAGATTAGGCATGCACGGAAACAAATAGAAATAACCCAGACAATTAATAATGACAATGTGGCAATAGCACGAAACAATAACCATAATTCCTGCACTTAGCAGATACATACGACGTTCACAAAAAGACAATCCCCAAGTTAGGCCACAACAACAGAACCACATTCCTCGAAAAGGATAATAGTTCACAAACTTAACTCCTCTACAAAAAGGAGAACTCAAAATACTGAGTGCTAGACCTGTCCTCGATCTCCGAGATACCCTTGCAACGTCTCTAATCACTCATGGTCGCGGATCTGAAATGGTTATATAATAACCGTGAGAACGAGTCTCAATAAGCAACCCTCTAAACCCCACGTAGGTCAATGCGTACCCAGACAAGTCATACATGCAATCTACCCCATAACATATAGAATTCACATCATTGTACTCACATTGCCATCAAGCCCATATAAACTCTGCATGTTAGTTGTTATGTGATAATGCAATAATATTAATTAAATAACACATCACAATCGCTCAAATACCAACCACACTTACACTCAATCAATCCAACTAATTCAACCAGCTAATTCAATCACACGCTCAACCAGTCAATTCAATCACACGCTCAATCAATCAATTCAATCACACTCAATTTGTATGCGGGGCCAAACATCTTTCTCACGACCCGCGCTATTGCGCCTCAGGTTCATTCTCACTGCCCACACCATTGTGCCTCAGGCCCATTTGGCACATCGGCCACTCATGCTTTCACATGGACCGCCATCAACACGTCCCAAGTCTGTAGCCCTCTGATTAATCCGGGCTCAATTTCCAACGACCGACGTAAACACGTCCCGGTCCAACACATCTTTAACAGGCCACCGTCAACACGTCTCAAGCCCACATCCATTTGGCACATCGGTCATTCATGCCTTCACACGGACCGCCGTCAATACGTTCTAAGTCCAACTTTCCATTTGGCACACCGGCCATTCAAACCTTCGCATGGACCGCCGTCAACACATCCCAAGTCCATAGCCCTTCGATCAATCCGGGCTTGCAATTAACAGGCATATACACTCCATTCAATTCAATCAATTTCACGCCAATTACACCAAGTGAACCATAATCACAATTCAATTCAATTCACGACACGCCACACCAACCCACAGACTCGACATTTAATCGGTCACATACGAACATCCAATCCACCCACGAATGCCACAACAAACCAATCATTGACCCACCAACATTAGCTACTAATATGCACCCAAAACCATCCAAGTCGGCCATAATCAAACGTCAATTTCCTCCACACACGCCACGACAATACGGTCATTTAGCCCACCATAAATAGCCACTAAGTAAGCCCCACAAATATTACAATTTAATATAATAATTTCACACATACAAATATTGACCCTACTCCACGTTTAGCCCCTAAATCGATACTAATTAATCCCTAGACAAGTCTAATAATACCCAATGTACAAGGTAGAGTTTAGGAAGTCACTTACCTAAGTTTGGCCTAGAGAAAATCGGCTCGGCCCTAAAATGGCCTAGGTGAACAGTGCCAAACTAGGCGCGGGCGCGAGTATGGGCCAACGAGCGCGTCGGCCAGCCAATGCGGGCACAATGGCCAATCGGCATGCCTAGCCCGCGGAGGCGGTGGTCTGACGGCCTGCCCAGGGCACACGGCCAAGCGAAATGGGCAACGTGCCCGGGAGATGGGTTGGCTGAACGGGCAACGCGCCTGGGTGACGGGCAAGGTGACAGGCACGACGGGCGAGCGGGCGCGCGGCTTGGTCGCGTGGGCAACGGGCTGACCACGGTTTGGGCAAGCCCGGGTACGGCTGGGCTGGTTGGCCGGGGTTGGCTAGCTTGCCAGGGGTGGCGATCGGTGGCGGCGGCAACGAGCTGAAAAAAGGGGGGGAAAAGGGTGAGTCAGGGGGGTGAGGGTGAGGGAGAGAGAGAGATCGGGGCTGAGGGAGAGGGGCGAACCGGCGGCGACGGAGCGGTACAGCGCGACAACGGTGACGGCAGCGGGCAGCTGCGACGGCGACGCGGCGGCAAACGGCGGAAAGCTAAGGGGAAGAAGACGGTGGCCAAGGCGAGTGGCGCGGCTGGGGGGCAGCGTTTGGCGGCGGCAATGGCGACACTCAGGCGTCGGGGCGGTGCTAGGGAGTTAGCCGGACGACTAGACGGCCGCTGGGACTCACCGGACGCAGCAGCAAGCGGTGGCGAGCCGAGCTCGCGCGCTCGGGAAGGGAGGAAGGCAATGTCAAGCGGAGCTGTCGGGCGACAAGGTCGCGTGATGACGGTGCGAGGAAGATGGCGGCGTCGGCGGCTGGTGGGGCGGCGTCGGGCGGAGGCGAAGGGCGGTTGAGCGATGGGCTACGGAGGCGGGGAGGAGCTATGGGGGTGGACGTGAGTCAGGGGAGAGAAGGGAGTGACCAGGTGTCGGGGGTGGCCGACGGGACTGCTGGCGGTTGGCGAGCGACGGTGCAGCTCGGTCGGAGCGACGGCGGTGCGAGGCGGTCGGCGAGGTGCGGTTGGGCGAAGGAAGAAGCAGAAGTAGCAGCATCGAGAAAGGGAAGGAAGAGAAGAAGAAAGAGAAGAGAAGGAGGAAAAGAAAAGGAAAAAAAGGAGGAGAGAGAAGAGAGGGAGAGAGAAAGTTTGCATGGGGGGAAGGGGGAGGGGACGCGTGCGGACAAGGGGGAAGTGACGCGGCGCAGAGGGGGGAGAGGGAGAGAAGAGATCCAAAAGTCAAACTTTTCATTTGAGTGCGATCCGACGAACACGGTTTAAACTAAAAATCGATCTAACGATCCACAAAAATCCTAATTAATAATATAGGACAAATGGTCAAAATAAAATAACTCAAAATACATTACGAGGGAAGTCTACTAGTTTAAATCCGCACCGGGTCAAAATTCCACTTTTCCACTATTCCTGGCAATCTTGAGACTGGCTACAATAATATTGACACCGTCTAATTTATTTCGTCCCGGAACTTCGAGAAATTCAACACTAAAGTTTGAGCTCTAAATAACGGTCAAATTCTATCGAGTACAATTCTGGCGAAATATCAATTTAAAAAAAAAATAACCGGGAGTGATTAGTTCCCGGGCGAGATTTTTACTATAAGCGCACTGACGAAATACCCGTTTTATAAATCTCAAAAATGGGCTAAAATTCGGAATGTCACACAAGCCAACTTAAACTACACGAGCCAACTCATGTCATGTGTAATTTATATGACTTTCATGTTCTTTCAACCTTGTAGAGACTCGTTTTCTAGATGGTGAAATATCCGTCTTTTTCAGGAGTTTTTCGCACATACTCATACCTGGAAATCGACCGTAGCAAAGATTTTCCTCACATGGCATCATTCACATGCATTTCATAACAACGTGGATAATTTGCCATTACTCATGCAATTAATTACGTGCACTTCAACACATTTACCATAATTCTCTTCTCATCATACAATCATCGATGTAATAAAATGCTATAGTCAGGCAATCGGGTCACAACTCTCTTATTGGGTAGAATCGACAAAAACGCATAATCGACAAGTGGGTATAATCAACATGTAGGTATAATTGACAAGTGTACATAATTATGTAAAGGGAAAAAGCCACCAAAAACCCCAAATTTTGCCCCATATGACACATTTACCTCGAACTTTTTTTTGTGACACCAAAAACCCCAAACTTTACTTTTTGTAACACATTTACCCCAATGTATTTAGTCCATGGACATTTTTATCTTTTTTGCTTTTTTTTTTTCCTTTCCGGCGAGGGTGCCCTCGCCGGGGTCGAGCGAGGGCGGCTCTTGCCAGCGTCAGGCGAGGTTCGCCCTTGCCTGGGTGAGCGAGGGCGGCCCTCGCCCGACTCATGCGAGGTCGACCTTTGCTCGACGCCGGCGAGGTTCGCCCTCGCCTGGGCCCCTCGTTGGAAAAGAAAAAAAAAAGAAAAAACAAAAAAAACGAAAATGCTCATGGACTAAATACATTGGGGTAAATGTGTCACAAAAAAGCAAAGTTTGGGATTTTTGATGTCGCAAAAAAAAGTTCGGGGTAAATGTGTCACATGAGGCAAAGTTTGAGATTTTTTGTGACTTTTTCCCTTATGTAAATATCACTTTCAAGTCCACTTTTGCCATTTTCATAATTTTCACACCCAACTTGTTGCTACACCTTGCAAAAATCAATCAAACACATATTAGATATGTAAGAACCAGTCGATATAAGTCAGATAATCACAATATCTCAACACACTATTATTGAGACTTACTCGTACTTACCATCAAATTGAAACTAAATTCACAAATATCAACCAACGAAGTCAAAAGTACTAGTTAGTTCAATCTTATTTAACCTTTAGAGTTTTCACTTATCTTGAATAAAAAACTTAGACAACTTAAAGCCTCAACCACCTTCAAGGTAATTTTTTTTTTTTTAACAGCACTCAATCTTTGAATAGAACTAGTCTAATAAAAGGGAAGAAAGCCACAAGTTCGCCGTATAAACTGTTCAAAGATGGAATTTCAAAACTTTGATAACACAAGAATGGAATCTTTCTTTTTACTCAAAAGGTAGGGAAATGAAAACAGAAGTGGAAAGTGACGGAAGATCTCTTTTTCTTTGAAAGAATTAGCTGGCATTCTTTTTAAAGGTTATAAACATAAAAAGATCTATTTATACGGCCAAGAGGGATAAATTTAGAAGACTACTCAAGAGACAAGATCATATAACCAAGATTAAAGTAATGACGACCGGTGTTCAATCCAAAAGCTACAAGTTGCTTAATGTAAACAGCTAAAATGAGATATTTGATTGGAGAGAGAGAAAGCCTCATTGGCCAAGTAAAATATATGAATGAGAACTCAAGATTATCAAGAGTATTGACGGGCTAAAGTTAAAAGAGATGATGTAATGCATGATATCATTTGTTAGACTAAGTGCAATATTGCAAACTAAGAGCATGTGGGTTAAACTACTTGGTGAAAAGTGAAAAGAGGTGTGTACAAATTAAAGAGTGACAAATGGCTCAATTATATGGTTTCAAAGTAGATATTTTGATAAGTTACTAAGATATCTCGTATATAAATATGTAAACAACGAAAATAGTGTCAGTTCTAAACACTAATAAATAAGATAAATATTTTGAACCCATTAAAGTTATTAGTGAAAGATAACGGATGTTGGGAAAATGTCAATTCAGTAAATTTTAGAATTTGAAAACCATTTAATGCGTATATTGGAGCGTATCGGTCTCTATCAATATGTACTAAGGATGTAAGTTAATCACTGTTGCTCTACACAATCATATTGACATCTATCAATTTAATCCTAATGCATTGTACTCCGAGTGACTATAGATGCAGAAAATCACTCTTCAAACTCTTTCATATGTCACAAGCTCAGTGACTCTCACTTGATGTTTTATACGTGCCGTCCAAAACTCCAAATTAATTAATACTTAATTTTACATCATAAATATTATTTTTGAGCACATAAAATTCCAGATTTCACACTAATGGATGAAGGGACAATAGTCCGACGGTAATGGACCGACAAATTTGTGACACTGTGGCAGGAGTAATTGTTAGTCAATAAAGTCAAATCGACATAAAGCTGCATTATCAACTTTAATTTCAATCATAGTGTACTAGATAATGAAAAAAAATCACTCTCCCGTTGCACTAAACTTTCGTGACTTTCCAATAAAGTATTGACGTGTCAGATATGGTGACTAATTTTCGTAGTGAGTGTTCATTTTGTTGGAAACCTTGTACATAGTGAAAGAGATCCCATCACTCAAGCTAGGAAATCCTTTATAATCATGAATATATTCATAACTCAGAATATTACAAGATATCTGGTTATGGCACTCTCTCTTCCTTTTGATTTTCTTTCTGTCGTAGAAGTCACATTTTCATACTTACAAAATTTGTATAAATATAGAGGTAATCACGGCATGAAATGAATTTTTGGATTAAAAAATCATAGAATAAAACCAATATACCTAAGTTTGATCATAGATAAAAACGCACATACAACAAATATCCACTTTCATCCTCCAACTCCAACCTCATGCTTTTGTTAATATGATATATATTGGATCAGCACACTTTTGATCACCTAACTAACTTTTATTAAAATGTGTAATGATATTCTTGAACTTTTTTTGTACAACCAAGTCCTCAATTTAATTATATTGCTCAATCCAATTCTCTAACTTTACTTGATTTGTGCAATCCATTGCCAAGGGCCCCCGAGCCCTTGCCTCGCGGTGGCAACACTATTGGTGGATCTAGGTGAGGGTGTGCTGGCCTTCGGTTGAGCACTCAACCTAGGCTAGGGCTTCTTGGCCTTCGATTGTGCATGATAAGGACTGATGGGGCCTCTTCGGAGACGGTTAAAAGCCAATTACCCTTGACAAACCACCGACAAAGGTAGTGCGACCTTTGCTAGTGGTGGATGGCGATAATCCCCTTATCTATTCCTTTTTTGTGTTAAAACTTTTCAATGTGGTGGCCCCATCACTGTTATTTAAGGGCCATCTGCCAATTTTATACAAATGTTGCTACATTACACAATTTAACCACATATGATGAAATGAGTCCATTGGACATATCACAAAATTAGAAGATTTGAGTGCACAAAAGGTTCTAGGCTAAGGTCTATTGCCCTTGACACATCTTAACACTAATGTGCCAAATTGACTACGTATAATGGAAGGAATCGATTGAACACATCGCAAAATTAGAATATTTAATTAAGAAAAAATAATTGAGACCCAATAGCGTGTACAACAAAGTTTGAAGAACAAAGTTGCACTTAACCTAGGTTGAGTGCTCATTTAAATTATCGTCATTTGATGATATGATTAAAATTATTCTAGGGTATTGTAATTCTTACACATTAGTACATCTCACAAGGTAAATGGTTCATTTAGACCATGTTTACTTGGGGTGAAATGAAGTATGCAACGACATATAATTTGTAAGGGTTAATATCACCAAAACCTCCCCAAATTAATACACATGTGATAATTTTACCCCGAACTTTTTTTTTTACCATCAAAAATCCCAAATTGGTACACATGTGACAATTTTACCCCAAACATATCTTAAAAAATAAAAAAACTGGTACACTTGTGATAATTTTACCCTAAACATACCACAAAAAACCCAAAACTGGTACACATGTGACAATTTTATCATGAACTAAAATTTTAATATTATTTTTTCAAATTTTTATTAATTTTTTTGTTTTTTTCTTTTCTTTTTTTTTTTGTTTGTCTTCAACCACTGGTCGATTGCCGGAAGCCGGCGAGGTCGGCCTTGCCGGCTTCTGGCAAGGGTCGCCCTCTCCCGACTCCGGCTAGGGTAGCCCTTGCCCGACGCTGGCGAGGATCGACCTCGCCTGGGCAGGCGAGGACAGTCCTCGCCAGATCCGGTGAGGGCGGCCCTCGCTCGCGCCGGAGTGGCCGACCTCGCCGGCTTTCGCCTCTGGCCGGTCGCCGAAATTGAAGATGAAGAAAAAAAAGAAAAAAAAGAAAAAAAATTCAAAAAAGTAAAAAATAATATTAAAAACTTATTAGTTCGGGGTAAAATTGTCACATGTGTATCAATTTGAGGTTTTTCATGGTTAAAAAAAATAGTTTAGGGTAAATTTGTTACGGATTTACAAGTTTGGAGTAAAATTGTCACATGTATACTAGTTTGGGGTTTTTGGTGATAAAAAAAAATTTGGGGTAAAATTGTCACAAGTGTACCAGTTTGGGGGTTTTTTGTGATAAAAAAAAAGTTCAAGGTAAAATTGTCACACATGTACTGATTTAGAGTTTTTGGTAGTATTAATCCAATTTGTAATTGCACTTTCGAATCGACTTTTGTTGTTACATCTAGAATCATGCTATTTCATTATTAAATCGCTAGAGGGAGGAGGTGATAATTTGACATTGATAATACTATAGTGCTCCTGCATATGCTCAAGTGGAAATGAAAACCATTCATTCATAATGATAATCATTATTTTTTTCTTACTTTCCAATAAATTATTTAATTAATTTGCGCATTTCATAAGGCAAATGGCATCTTCTTCTCTCATTGCATGTAACGTCTAATGAATAGTAAAGGCTGTTTTGCAAATGGAGTAATGATAGAGCTTTCACACCACTTTTTGGTCATTTTGTTTTTTTTTTCGAAATGGTCATTTTGTTTAGTAGGCAATGTTAACGGCATAGAGCTCTTTTCTCTTAACATTATTATATTTTTTCCTCCTCTCACCCTTTATTTGTAACTCCTCGATTAACAAATATTTATTTTATGTTTTTGTGTGAAAAAAATTATACGAGACTATAATAAGTAAGAAGTAAATGTGCTGGAGATAAACTATTTTTATAGAAAATATAAACAATATAAGATGTTACCTAACATTCATATGTACATTACTCTCTCTAAATACTATCTTGTAAATTTAAATTTATTATTTAGTTGTCCTTTTATCTTTTGGAGGTTCCCAAAATTTGATGCCCCAAGTATGTGCCCTTTGTTTACTAGCAGGCACTCTAAAATCTAGCTGACCATGATGTTTTCACATTTTTTACTGCATAATCTTGGTGAAAATGTCACAAATCTCCTTCTAATGGTAAGTTTATCGTTTGTGATACTTGTTATTACTTCTGGATAAAATGAATATCGGTCGGGATTAGGGTTGACAATTCGTATCGTGTAGTATTGAAATTGAGCTCACATGAATATGGCTAATCCAAACGCAAGTTTTATAAACGTATCAAATTGACTCGATATGAAAGTGACTCACTAATAAAGCGGGTCACATGAACAACAACACTAACATGATTATTAAACGTTTTGCTATGCCAGATGTGGACATGACGCTGTTCGTTAATCTGTTTACAAACACAAGCTGGCCTTTGTATACGATAAACACGTGAAACACAACAACTTCTGTTAACGGGTTTCTAGATAATATGAATATATTCACTCGACATTAAATTAAAGTGTACTATCTCAACTAAAAAAAGAAAATCTAAAGTGTACTATTGAGTTGGTCTTTCTTCATGTTTAATGGCTTTCGTATTCATAAATGTGTTTAATTTCACTTACAAGGATTTAAAAAAGTCAGTAAATATGAATATTAAACGTGTTAAAATGTGTCTAATTGTGTCGTGTCAAAATAGATGACCTGATAACTTCAACGTATTGATTCGGGTCTAAATAGATGAAGCGGGTTAATCAGGTTACATCCGATTTTTAACCGTGTCAAGACACTGGCCAGTTTATGCCAAACCCAAGATTGCTCATCGTGCAAAAGCGAATCGTGTCGAGAATCGTTGGTCATGATCAGATGCATATGGGCCAAATGATTAACATGTATCGACGATAAAATAGCGGATCCTAAAGTTGGAAACTTTCGTTACGACTAAAAAACGGGCGAAATGCCAGTTAGTGAGTGGGATAATAACGGAAGGTTTCGCATGCGAATGCGAAGCGGGGATGCGTGGGCGAACGGCGAATGCCCCAAGCGTCCTTTAAGAGCAGCAAAAAAGGGCGTCAGCTAATCGATGGAGCAATGCCCATGTGGGTCCGATGAATGAACCGCGGCCACTATGCTGCTGTCGGTGGCACGAGAAAGCACGAGAAGATAAAGAAAACAGGAAAAAGGAAAGAATGAGGAAAGCAGAGAGAGAGAGAGAGAGAGAGAGAGGGTGTCTTTCGTTTGCCTCGAAAGCATGGATGCTGCTAAAATGTCACGGCTTTCAGTACAGTGACTTGGACACAACTTTTATCGTTCCGCCCCCCCATCCCTTTGATAGGGACACACCTCTGCATCATCAATACAGTCCGGTCTGTACGGGTGTCATGTGACAGAAGATGCCCTTTACTCTCTCTACCTCTCTCACTAAAACCACCGAAAAAGCAAAGCACAGGCTAGTGACATATTGGAGAGAGAGAGAGAGAGAGAGAGAGCGATTAAAGTTGATGTTTTGTTTGTTTGGTGTGCTCTCTCCTCCTCCATTAATTGCTTTGTGAGGTGCAGGGTTGTTCTTCTTCTTCTTCCTCGATCAACCCATTAAAGAAAAACAAGGAAATATCCAAGTTTGGGAGAGAGGGGGAGAGCTTTGAGATCCGAGGCTTTTGGCTTGGCTTTGAGCTAAACATGAGGCATCAGGGTGGAGGGGCTCTTTTTGGGCTCTTGGGTTTGCTTCTCCCTGTTTTCTTCCCCAGTTTGTTCAGTCCTCTGAGCCACGCCTCATCTTCTGTTTTCTCGGTACGTTTCTGGTTCTTGATCATTTTCCTTGCATCAAGAGTACTCCTTTTTCTTCTTCCTGATAAAGCGTGAATTTATGTTCGGATTCTGCAGAGTGTGGTTCTTTCAGTTGGACCCATTTGGTCTTTTAGCTTTATTAGCGTAGGGAAATCTCTGTGGATTTTTACAGTTCACCTAAACTCGTTTCTTAAACGGCAGAAGCTTTCCCCTGGAATAAGTGGTCATTCTACTTATTTCGGAATCTATAAATGTATTTACAGGTTTTTTTTTGTGTGGTTAGTTGGTTTTTTTTTTTTGGGTAAGGAAAGGAGACGATAGTTAGTTTATCTATGTTCTTTCTAAAAGTAATGATTTTTCCATTGCTTATGCACCATCAGTTTGGATGAGTAATAAAATAGCATGTTGATTGCCTTGAGTATGTTTAATCAATATCCTGAATGCAACCGCAGGAATCGATTATGGGTAATTGGGTATTTCCAGTTAACCTTGATAGAATCATGCTCTAGATTGAGCTCAGGTTTTATTGGTTGAAAAATGATTGGTTTTCTGTCAAGAGTGGACTCACAAGTCTTTGCATTTTGTTGGACTAGTTGACTCAGTTTACCGAAATGTCGTGGCTTTCACGGTGGTCAGCCAAACTCAGAATATGACTTAATGGGTTGAAAGGTCCAATTTGTTTAATATTTCTGTTAGTATCATGGCACTTGCATAGTACTTACCTGAGACAGTTTGCATAGTACTTACCCGAGACATGGAGGAGTATAAAACCTCGTGGGCATTTAGTTGTGTTTATTCCTGTCACCCTTCTTGATAAGTTATAAAGTGAAAATGCTTAAATCGATGGTTTTTAATTGGGATCAGAAGCTAAAGAATGAGGAAATCCATGAACACTGGTCTTATTTGTTCAACCCCGCCCCACTAAGTCGGATAATGCTTGGTTTTTCTGTTTTTGTTGTTGCTGTTGTAATGGATCATAAGATAATTAGGAAAGAAAAGTGAAATCTTGATGCCTAATTTTACGTTCTTTTAGTATCTTTTTGCAAATGTCTTCGAGGTCCAATTGACTTCAGTTTAGAATAAGTGGTCACTTCCAAGAAGTCCAAGTTGACCAGCCTGTAAGTGTTGTGGAGCTATCTCTATGTAATGCTACGACCTGTGATCTTTAAGGTCACAAAAACTAAGATGAACTCCTATGTATGGATAATTTTCGATTGTTATGTACCTGAATTCATTTTCTGTAGTTTTTTGTCATGGTGTACAATGAGAAAAGGGCTTTGTGCAGGAATGGAATGCTCCCAAGCCGAGGCACTTGCATCTGTTGAAGAGTGCTGTGGAACGCCAAAGTGTGAGTTAATTGGCTGTTAAAAAGTCAAGCAGTGAAGCTCTTATTAGTGCTCAAAAGTTACTTTCTATCTAATCATCTTCTTTTCCATATTTAGTCAGATTCAGTGCAAAACGAGCTCTGGAATCCATTGAGTGACCAAGGATGGAGACCATGCATCCAGACTACAAACACTCCTTGTAAGCAATAGAAGATCGAGTTGTGGTTTTTTTCGTAGTCGGTCCTTGCTAATTACTAAATCGGCATTATTACGGTGCTCAATGGAGACATGAGCACCTACAACCTGGGTCATTGACTTTATATTTGCATTTTTGCTTGAATTCTTTTGGGGTACAGGCTGATAATTTATGTTGTTTTGTTTTGACATCTTGTCTCACATACAGCTTTGCCTGAGAAAAGCCAGGGATATATTCAAGTGTTTCTAGATGGAGGCTTAAACCAGCAGAGAATGGGGGTAAGTACTTGAGAATCTTTAGTGTTCCATTTTCAGAGGTGTCAGAAATTGCAATCTTTGGCGGATCCATTTTATGGATTGTAGATGGCAAGAAGAAATTATAAAGTCATGTCACCTTTTTGTAATGCAGAATTCAGTGTCATTATATCTGGCCAGAGACTATTGATCTGCTATGCACCTTTTCTTTATTTTTTTGACCACATGCAGCTGTCCTTTATAAGGTTTGGGGGGGGGGGGTGTATCTGGACTTTTTAGAGCACCTGACTAATCGCATGGGATGACTATAGGTCTGTCCACCCTCCACAACCGCATCACTATTGGGGCAGGAGATCCTGGAGTGGACTTGAGGGAATATTTCTCTCTGAAACTCAAACCCATGATGACTATGCCTCCGAGACAAAATTTAGTGTCAAGCCTTAATCAACTGGGCAAGCCCGCATGGTTGATTGGTTATGCACCTTGTGATTTTAGTTCACTTGTGTTATGTGCTCACTGTCGTTTATATAACTAAATATTGCCTAAGTTCGATATTTCAGCACCTTTTTTTTTAATCTCTAGTAATCCGTTCTCTGTAGATATTAGAAGTGAAGAGGAGGTTTATAGTTCCAAGAGTTAAGCAATTTTTATTGTCATTTTACAGGTATGTGATGCAGTTGCTGTGGCTAAAATACTGAATGCCTCATTAGTTATTCCATACCTCGAAGTAAATCCTGTTTGGCAAGATTCAAGGTAGTGGAAGAATCTAGCTTCAAAAAATGATAACTCTTGCCTTTGAGAAATAGGTTCTTTTCAATCTCACAAATCTATAGAAATAATCAAGTGAAGCTAAAATGTCATTTGCAGCTCATTTGGGGACATATTTGATGTCGAACACTTTATTGATGTATTGAAAGATGACATTCGTATAGTGAGAGATCTGCCTGATGAATTCTCCTGGAGCACAAGAGAGTATTATGCTACTGCCATTCACCCTACCAGAATTAAGACTGCGCCTGTTCGTGCTTCAGTCAACTGGTATCTGGAGAATGTCTCGCCAGTACTCCAGAGGTTAGTAGATACCCGATCTTATATTTTCTGCATCTTGGATCTTATGGTGTAAATTGTACTGCTGCATCAGTGCCAATGATAGTTATTTGCTACTTTTCCATTCATGCGTTGCCTTGATTTTCATGAATTGCTTTACTGAAATGATTTTTTTATTTCTGCCTTACAAGTTGCGTTGTTTATCTCAACATAAATTGGGGGATATCACTCACAAATTGGTGTTATGTCAGTAGGTTTTGAAACTCGCTTAGGGTAATTTGCTAGCGACCATGGTAAAACACTGCAGCTCTTTTCTTTTTATGTAATGCTGTAAAGAACAAACAGCAAATTGATTTGAGAAACAAGATCTCAGGTACTCAGATTTTTGAAATGGTAATTTGATAGAAGAATTGATCAAAGCTTACCTAATTTCTTCGGATGTATTTGTAAACCCACACTGCATACGGTAAGATGTATGGAATGACCTATATTATCGATCCACCACTTATTGCGACGAGGGATCTGGTGTCCTGTATGCATGGGAAGCAAGCGGTTGTCTAAAGATGGTTATTTTCATCTTACTTATATAACACCTGCTATCCTTTAACATTTTGCAGTTACGGGATTGCTGCTATTGCCCCATTCTCGCATCGCTTGACCTTTGACAATTTGCCGATGGACATTCAGCGATTGCGTTGTAAAGTGAACTTTAAAGCATTGATCTTTGTCCCTCATATTAGAACACTTGGAGATGCTCTTGTCAATCGTCTACGCTACCCATCTGATGATAGTAGAGCAACTGCTGGCAACTACCTGCGAGAGGTCACTGATTCCACTGGTAAAGAAGCAGGGAAGTTTGTTGTTCTACATCTTCGGTTCGACAAGGTATTGCCTACTTTGGTAGGCTTGATAACAGTTGTTGCTCTAGTCATTCTGGAAAGATGAGCATCATACTACTTACATCTCCTAGCTCAAAAGGGTGAACTTTGCTGTCTCAAGACCTTTAACCATGTTGTTATCCTTCCTCAGGATTGAGCCTTATCGAGTGAGATAAGAAAACCCAGGAGAACATTGCATTTTAATGCATATGACAATACAGTTATTGTGCATGTCTCATGTAGAGGGGTGAAGACCCAAATTTGGCTGACTTTTAGCTAGTCTCAAGTTTCCCTAGTGATCTTCTACTCGTGTTGTTTCTGCTCCAAGTAGTTGTCTGATACTCTCTGAGTGGAGTTTGAAAGACAGTTGCAATTCATGACAGCATTTTGGCTAAATTGTACAGCCACCACCTCAACCTTGTTTCATAGAAGCTATGCAGTAGGTTTTGTTAAAGGTGTGTATCGATTTACTACATTATTGTTGTGAAAATCGAAAATGGGTCCTATCAGCTTTCTGCATGCACTGCAACCCCCCAACAACACCCATAGAGGTTGTATTTCTACCTTGGGTCCATTTTGCTCTCTTTAGTTCCCCTGCTCTTCAAACTTGAGATAGGGATGCAAGTTAGAACTTGAACGTAAATTAGGGCAGTAACTTGATGAGTTTGCTTCGACAATCTGTCATGTCTCTGAGTATGATTGTAGTTCATGAAAGGATAGATCTCCACCTTGGAGCAGGTAAAGTTTCTTTATGCAAATTAACTAATATAATAATATACCTACAGGATATGGCTGCACACTCGGCATGTGATTTTGGTGGCGGTAAAGCTGAAAAACTGGCTCTGGCGAAATACCGGCAAGTTATCTGGCAAGGAAGGGTACTTAACTCTCAGTTCACTGACGAAGAGCTGCGAAGTCAAGGACGTTGCCCATTGACTCCGGAAGAGATTGGATTGCTGCTTGCTGCGTTGGGCTTCGACAGTACTACTCGTTTGTACCTTGCCTCCCACAAGGTGTTAACAGAAGAAAAACCAGTCTAATATTTCGCAAGAAACTGCATAACAGAAGTTGTCTTAGTGAGGGAAATTTAAAAATTATTTTGTCCTATTCAGGTGTATGGCGGAGAAGCTAGGATTTCCACTCTAAGGAAAATGTTTCCACTGATGGAGGACAAAAAGAGTCTTGCATCCGCAGAGGAGCGAGCCCAGATAAAAGGGAAGGCCTCTTTGCTGGCAGCGGTGGATTATTACGTCAGCATGCACAGCGACATCTTCATCTCTGCTTCTCCAGGGAATATGCACAATGCATTGGTGAGTCTCACAATTGCATATTTGTCATTTCCGATTGTTATAAGCACGTGCAATGCTCATTTGAGTCGATGCCTATGGGGCGGTAAGAATTTGTATGTGCTGTAAACAGGTGGGTCACAGGACCTACGAGAGCATGAAGACCATGAGGCCAAGCATGGCGCTATTGGGTCAGCTCTTTCTGAATAAGAACATCAGCTGGTCCGAGTTTCAGGAAGCGGTCATTGAAGGGCATAAGAACAGACAAGGTCAAATCAGATTGAGGAAGCCTAAACAATCCCTATACACATATCCAGCTCCTGATTGTATGTGCGGTGCGTAATCTAATTTTTACTTATTTTCCCATCATAGAGTTGATTTACTGGGGGAGGGGGGATACTTCCTATTAGTGTCATTATTGTTTGTGGCGTGTAATATTTGGTCAATAAGAAAGCAGTCCTGTTTTGCCCAGCCGTCGTGGGACTTTTCTTATCATTTTGTGCTTCGGGAGAGCGCGGAGGAGTGTAAAGGTTGGGACACGGGAGGGATTTATACGGAAAACGGGGCTGCTTTTGTCGATGTCTTCTGGGTTTCCTTATATATTTGTGAACAGAAAGAGTTGGACTTACATAATACTACAGATAATTGCAGTATATCTTTGATAGTTCCATGTGCATTCTTTCGATTTCTCTCTCAAAACTCTACATGATTTGGATGAAGAGTGATAAAATGAAGGTGCTTTATATGGTTTTGGCGCAAGTGGTTGCATAAGGCGACAGTCCTCATTGTTCCATTGCTGCCTTTCTTCATTCTCGATGAGCGAGAGTTTTGATCGAAAATTGGCAACTGGAAAATGAAAAAGGTCTAAGAACGACAAGCAATGCGTTATTCATGGGCGAGTGGAATATCTTTGACTGGTTGCTAATCTAAGGGAAAGATTCATGGCTATATTCAAACGAATGCTATGAAGTAAAGGAAGCTTTTGATACAACTCCTTTCTTGTGGTCACATAATAATTCGGCGATTCTTGAACTTTGATATCACTCAATTGAATGTAGATTTACGGAGTTAAGTCGACCATTGTCGAGAAAATGACCTCATGATTGCGAGTTAGTTTCGTGGGGCTTTTTGACACTTCTCTTTAGTGACATTGTTGATGGTTCAGAGTTGTACTTAGGAAGGAAGTAACGAAGCGATGGATCTTGCCTATAATGTGCTCGATCTTTCTTTTCTAGTACTCTAGCTCGCATCAACACGGTTACGCCTTATCTTAAGTTTTGCTTCCGATTGGGGAAAGGCAAGGCATGATCTTTATCGAGAAAGCACGAGTTGTGTTTGATTAATTGAACCCTGCGTAATCCCCCGTTGGCCATGATAATTGACTATCTTATGTTTCTTTCTACTGCCCAATTCGTGCACATCAGTATTCCAATTTTGGGTTTGTATGCAACTTGCCAAACTGCAATTCCTTTGAGATGAATGGAATCTGGTCATGATATGCACTGCCTATGAGATGAATGGTGGTCCATCTCATATGGGGGTCCAGATGATATTTCTCCCACGGAGATCTAGGGTAGCATTCATGCTGAGGTTTTCGACCATCGGTTTTTTGCCAGAAAGCTTTTGACCGTCGGTTGAGAAAGAGACAACGTGAATTAACTCTTTGTCAACGTGGCCCATCACGCAAGAGATGTGAGAATGCTTTCCTCGTAAAGAGAATACTAGATTGCGTTCCCCTTCATGTTATTGGAGCGACAAGAAGTTACTATTTCACTTTTTATTCTCTTCTGGCTGCAGTAAAGAGTGGATTAGGAGCGACATTTCATGTGGAGATGGACGCAAGAGGATGTTAGGTGACAATAATTTTATATTGGAGAGTTGATATGGTGTTGAGTAGTTCAATATATCATGATTAGCTCGTAATTTATTGGTTTGAGTTTTTGAGTGAAAGCGATTTGATATGTTGATGTGTGCTCGAGCTTGGGCTTCCTAAATTGAAAAAAAAAAGAACAGTATAGGAAAGAAAAAAAAAACTCAAAAATTCAAAAAAAATATATAAATATTATAAAAAATATCTACGTCAGTGCCGACTGTGCCACATAGGATGGCCGGCGTCCACGTCGGCGATTTCCTGCCAAAATTGATCGAATGAACTCACTTGGCAAAACGCGAAAATGCCTTAGGATTCAATAGGACGATTGAAATGTCTCGAATTGGCACAAGTGCAATGAGCTTAGAATTTTTTTGGCGGTGATTCTCCCTTTCCTGCTATGCTCTCTCCTCTCGCATTTGAGAACAAAGTATTTTGCCACAAGTCGATAAAAGAATTAGAAACCATTTCCTTCCAATTCAGTAGCCTAAAGGCCATTTCTCTGGCAGAGAAGAGGATATCCAGTGGTCCTTTGATCAGCTTCGGACATTCTCCGCCATAATTAGCGCCGTCGGCATTATTTTACTCGAAAGATTAGGTAGGCCAGCACCTGCGACCTTACCTAACCTTTTTTCCCTGTTAAACTAATAAGAGTCCCACGGCGTTTGGTGGGTCAGGTCTAGGTTTAGGACCATGCCTTAGTAATCACGTACTTACTGGTGAGTCCCATGATTATATGAAATTATATTTTTGGTACAAAATGATCAATTACCAAAAACCGTCCTCGTTTTTCAATTTACGATCGCTTTGCAATCTTTTATTTTCGAAATGCCTGCGTCCTAAGTTTTGCCCCCTTAAAGACCACTTCTCGCCTTACCATTGGGTTTTTATGTGAAATCATTTACAAAATTGCAATTTTACTCCAAAAAAGGGTTAACGCCGCCAAAAAAGGAAAAAATTCGAAATAAGGGCATGTGGTACCATTATTTTTTCAAATAAGAGTATGAATGGACATTGTCTCCAATAAAGTTCCGAAGTTGCCAAATTATCTTAAATAAGGGTATGAATTGGTCAAATCGTTTTAAATAAGGACCTTTGGCCAGTAGGTGACTATTTCGACGTCGAAAAATGGGTAATTTAGTCAAAAAAAATTATGAGTATATTTTTTTGATTTTTTTACTTTCCTTCTCTTTTTGTTTTGTTTTCTTTTTTCTTTTCCTTTTTCTTCTTCCCTCCCCAACCACTAATGCGCTTGGCCAACGGAGGTCACTGACCTCAGGCGAGGGCAAGGGTTGCCCTCGTCAGCGTCGGGCAAGGGTCGCACTCGCCTGTGTGTGGGAGGGCTGCCCTTGCCCATCCAGCCCAGGCGATGCCGCCCTCTCCTGAGTCCGATGACCTTTGCCGGCCATTTGCGATGGCCGGCAAAGTGAAGGGGCAAAAAAAAAAAGATAAAGATAAATAGAAAAAAGCAAAAAAAAAAAAGAAAAAAATGTAAAAGGACGAAAATGCCCTTCGGTCAGATAGGTCAGGGCCTTATTTGAAACAAATTCAACTTCAGGCCCTTATTTGACAAAATGAGGGCACTTCAAGCCCTTATTTGGAATTTTCCCCTATAAAAAATATCAAATTGGTACACTCGGTCACATTTACTCTAAAAATAAAAATCCTAAAGTAATACAACGTGACAAATCTGCCAAAAACTCCGAGGCAAAATTGATACGGATGTACCAATTTAAGGTAAATATGGCACGGGTTTACTCGTTTGAGATTTTTTATAATATGGAAATTAGTTTAAGCTAAAAGTGCTACGAATGTACCAGTTCAAGATTTTTTTTTGATCCAAAAATTAATTGGGATAAATATGGTTTAGTTTACCAAATTAAGAATTTTGATGGTAAGAACCGTTCAAAAAATGATCCCATCCATATTCTTAATTTCAAACCCCGCCCAAAACACCTAAAACCAACCCAAACCCAAAGACCACTAAGATCACCTGCCGCCACCGATGCCTCCTGCCGCTGCGTTTGATTTCACCTGGTTTTCCGTCAACGTCAACGCCACTACCCTCCTCCGCCCTTTTGTGCTAGCTACGAGTCCCCCTATTCTTCTATCAACCAGACTCGGTCGAGCTCGTGCCATGGTGGCCCCTACCTCATATCGAGATAGCGTCCCTTGTCATGAACGTGGACCATATCGATCTAAGGTTGCCCACAATGCAAAGATGTATTTCTAAAAGTACATGATTCAAAGCGGCGAAGATGCGAAAAATGTAAAAAACGAAAAGAAGAAGAAGAGGATACTTGATATTTTCTCTAATAGAGTTGACTAGACCTAAGCATTTAAGGCCCAATAAGAGAATGGCTAGCCCAAATCCGACCTTTTTAACTGCAGAAAATGCAGTGACGAATGCAAATCTTGAAAAATACTGATATACAAAGTTTAATTTTGGAGTCAAGCCTTGACGATTAACATTGACTTTAATCACTAATTCTCTACAATGTCAATGACGACGTTCGAGGCAAAAATTTTCAGGCATCACCAATCAAGTTATAAATGATCAACAAGATTCACATGGTGATTGTGTTTCCCAAAAAAACATGCTTGACTGGCGATACAAGTCCACTGGGTCGAAAATTCAGATATGCTTGGACATTCACTGACTCGGAAATTAGGACTAGATCGCGTGAGTTTCAAAAGGTGCAAGATTAAATTGCATTTTCTTGACATGTTTGGGAGTTGATTTCCTCGTGTAGCATCTTCTTCTTTCATATTAATTGACAAGTTATGGCCTAAGATACGTTTGACTCGACCAAATTTTGTGAATTATGTATCTCAATTTTTTCCCTCTATTACCTGTTCTATTTCTTCATACCAAGAAAAGACGGCAGCTCTGTGACATCAGCAAAAACTCAAACAGAGAGTAGAAAACTGATTTATTTAGGCAACTAGTTCAATTTTCACTTCGGAAGTTCTGCGGTGACAGCTTTTCATTAGGGGCCTTCTTCTCTCATACAATAGAGATTCAGTGACTAATCCACAACAGCAGCATTCGACCCTACCATAACAAGGTAGGAAATCAGCTAAAGAAACAACATGCATCACAAAGTAATGCATGGAATCTGTAAAAAGAGAAGTCAGGGAAAAAAGGCGAGTTTCTGTACACGATCAAACATGTTATGGTCTCTAGTGATCATTCATTACTATGTTAGTGTAAGAATATGTTCTTATAGTTGTATGAAGCGAGAGAGTCAAGAGGACAAAAGAATTACCATGGTATTAGCTTGTCGGCAACAGTCAGCGGCGAACCAAAGCAACTATCATCTACAATTCAATCTAACTGGTGCTTCTGATGGGTGGAACTTTTACTGGGAGATGCCGGAACCGAACCATCTTTGTTCTTCTCGGCATTTAAGTCTATTAAACCTGCATTATTGGGAGGAATCACCTCTTCCTCAATAGGAAGCGTTCTCTTTCCCCCTTCTAATGCAACACCGAGTACTATATTATCTTCCAAAGCAGGCCTCGATACAGGTGGAGGTGAGACCATCTTCTTGTTTTCATGGTTCGATGGAGAACTTGTCCCAGCTTCTTTATCAGTGTCAGCTCCTAAAGAGGGAACAGAAGAAGACATGGCCTCACTCTTTTGTAAGCTTTTCTCTGGATGAACTAGATTAGATTGCTCGCCGTCGCAAACTTCTTCAGTGAGTTTATTAGGAATCGAGTCCATCTGTTTGACTTCAACACTAGGAGTGGCAACCTGAACGTTCAACCTTGAGGCGGGCTTTGACACTGGCTTGCCCTTCATGTTCTCCCCCATTTTTTCGTCAGAAACAGGTGTGCTTTTGTTCTTCTTATTCTCTTTGGACTCTATGTTTACCCCAGATTTGTTCTTGGTATCATATTTAAGGTCGGCAATTGGCATGTCTTTGACTTTTGAGTCAGATAGGTGTGTGTTTCCAGCCTTAGAATCTGCAGTGGTGTCAGGTGTTGACCGAGTGGATTTCTTACCACCTTGCTCCCCAGTAGGTGTTCGAGTAACACGGGTCTTTGTTTTATCCTCTCCATTGATCTTATACGGGGGTTCAATCAACAAGAAGGGACGGTTAGATACTGCTCCACCTTGAGGGAAGCCTGCATTGAATGGTACATTTTCCAGATCGTTGTCACCATATATTCTCTGCATTGTGCGAATTGGTGTGGCAAGTCGGGCCCTGTGATGGCTTATTACTCTAAGGAGATCTAACAATATAGCTTCCTGTTAAACATAGATCATCCAAATATTTGCATTAGTATTTCAACAACATTTACTGTCGAGCTCCATTAAAGATGCATATGCAAATAAGTCGAATAGCACTGGGTGCAAAGAGCATGATACTTCTAAAATGCATTCAGATGATATGGATAGATCCTGTCAAACAAAAGCAATTCTGCTTACGAGACAATGCTTATGAGATGCTTAACATGCAATCTAGACCCCATTAAAATGATGCTCATCGCAAATTGAGCGTTCTTATTTGCAATTATTTATTGACAAATCACTTCAGAAAAACAAAATGCAAATACACAATTATTCTCAAGAACTACAATTACATGCCTGCTTTTGTTTTTCAAGACCCGCTATGTCATCCATATAGGGTTTATTTCATTTTGGACAAGCTCTCCAACCTTTGATGGATACTGCATGTCACGACAGATTTCATAAGTTGACTTACTACATTCACAGTAGCATTTCTGGTCCACGGTGAATTAACAAAAGACAGCTAGTAAGCATGTCTTATTGTTATCTCCAACGATGAAATAACAGTGAAAATTGCAACGCTCTTGTTTTAATTTATCCAACGCTCAACGACTTTCAGTCATTCACCCTTGATAGTTTTGGAATATCTTCAACTTTATCGAACAACACCCACAATTCCAATTGTACTCGCACACACACAAAGTAAGAGCAAGCATAAAAAACAGCCAGCAAATGACTTCTCAAACTTGTTTATGAAGTATTGAGAATCCAACTATTTTTACAAAATTTTCTCTAATGCTTATGATGGAGTCACAGAACTGTAAAAGATGCTAATCATGTCATTTTCTCCCATCTCTTGATCTCGCTGAGCCCGTTAATATTTATTCTATTCAGAAATGCAACAAGCCAAGTAATGGCCAGAGCTGACAACATATTCCAATCGTACTCGCACACAAACAGTAGGTTCATTATGGTTTTTTTCACACAGGTACCTGGTGAATGGAAATCGTCAAGCTAATAGTTTTTGCCTTGTAATGGCCAGAGCTGACAACATATTCAGCTGTTTCTGTTTCCCCTCCAGCTCATAGACAAAGTTAAGCTTTAGTGAAATGTTACATACAGAGAGAGTTCATCTCACCTTGACACAGAGGTACTCTTCATAATGCGATGTCTTCACAAAGCAGGATACTAAGATCTGTAAAATGAATTCCACTAGAATAAGACAAAGCTTTACTTATACAGTAATGTTTGGCAATGCATTCTCTCTCAAAAGGCAGGTAAAGAACTCTTATCATTTTTTTGTTCTTTAAATAAGAGTATCAGATCAGACTACAAGAATTAGGAAATGCAACTTCACAGTTCACACTGCACTTAGGCATTGAAGATTATGGAAGCATTATAGTTAAGTTCTTCGGATTGATCGCAGATTCTCAGTAATCAGATTAAATCTAATTAACCTATTAAAGCAAACCATCAATTACAAGTTTGGGCTAATAGTCGCAGCTCTACCAGAATTCGCTGGTTGGGATCACTATAAATTCATCAGAGAAAATATTACGGGAGTCATTATCAACATGGAGCAATTAGTCTTGGCGGTAAAGACACATCACGTACCAAAAGAGCCTGATTTTCTGGATTAATGTTGTCCAAGAATACTCTTCGATGCAACCTCTGCTGCTCAACTTGAGGATTTTTTGCCAATACTTTGCGCATGTCAGCAACAATATTCTGCAAACAGAAGAACCTTAAGTTGGTAAGGAAAGCATATTACTTCTGCAATCTGGTGGCTACAGAGAAGTCAACTGCTATTTAGGGAAGAACTCACATGGATTTTGCTGACATCCAAGTGACTGATTGCTAGATGAGTTTTAATCCGCCAATGAGTTTTTTGGCTCAGATTCCTAACAACATTCACGGTGAACTTGTGATTTGGAATATGAACTGCTTCACGATCTTCACCTCTCACGATTGTTGGAGACCACCATCCCACATGCTGTCCAGAGAGAAGCATAAAAAAGTATTTGCTCATTCTTTTTGCTAGATGTCTATTTGAATTACTTTATTAATGTAGTTTTGGTGAGAAATCTTCATAAGGTCAATTCCACTTCTATAATAATATATTAATATGCTTTTTTATAATCTACCTCTACAATAATTCATCGTAGAGACAGACCTCAACAGTACCAGAAACGTCATAGCCTTCTATCCTTGTCTGAATCCACTCATTCACAACAAAAGGACGAGTTGCATGAATCATTGCACTAGAGAGGAAGTTTGTGAATATCTGACAAAAACAAACCGGAGTTACTGCTGTTTCTCGATACAAGGGGACAAAAGAAATCCGAGGATATTAAATAAGTAGGCACGTGCCTCACGTCCTGCAAGAGTCAGTAATACTGTCCCAAGACCTCCAGCAGTAAGCCATTTTTGGGTGGAGAACCCTAGCAGCTCCATGAACAATGAAACAGCTGCAACCCATACTGCGGTATAGACCGCTCTCCCCGCAAATTGAAAACCCATCTATTCAAAGGGAAAAAAAAACACTAGTATGAATGTTGCGGATGGTAATTCCAACATGTTTCATCGAATTTTTCGAGCAAAAGAGAGAAAAACTAAAGCCAGAGATGGACAGCTCTCATTCCTCTTGAACTGATACAATACATTCTAGCCACCTTTCTCTAAGCTCCTAGTTTAATGCTTTCAACATTCATGCTTCAAAAAATCCAATACTGACAAGTAGTACATTGGACAGAGATGAGGAGACAATTCTAGGTATATATTGTTTAGCTATTAACTGATGCCAAAACAAACTAGTGACTACTGGAAATTCCACCCCATCATGTTATAGGGTCAACCCCTGGCATGGCTTACTAAAACTGGAGTCCTCATCATTTTGCTAATCAATGCATCTCAAGCTTTTGGCTCAAACAAGTGTCTTGGATATGAGCTGTTTAAATTAGATTACAAATCAAATATCACCGTTCGAACCCAACAATCTCAGCCAAAGCCATCAAGCAGATCACTAATAGTTTTTAAAGTTGACACGCTAAAAAATCGAGAGTATCTTCTCTTTTATCTAGAATTGCTTTCTTTGAAGCAAATAAATTTAGTATGAATGTTCTTACTAAGAATTGTTTTATCTTCTCGTTCCACTCACAAGAGAGGGGATCAGAAGAAAATGCAAGTGGGTTTGCAACTTTGATGAATTGGAATATTTATTGTTGCCAGTCTACTACTGAACCTAATCAGGTAGTGTATCTAGAGATACATAAAAGATGTCAAGGAAAGAGAATTACAAACTGAAACTCCTTGAGATATAGTAAGACCGCACTAAAAAGAATATGACATGTCAGCTACAATATTAATAAGATACAGTGAAGAAAATCCAACAGGGTTGGCATATACAGCAAGCTCACATTGGGTTATACAGATGTTAATTAATTTAGCAGACAATCACAAGAAGATATACATACATTTCTTGCATCGCTAGGATCGTTTTTATCCATGAGAAACTTCTGTGTCTGTTGAATCACGCTGCAACACCAAGTTCATCGCTAGATTAGTCATTAGGGGAAAATCTAGAGGGACTTGAAGCTACAAAGAATTAATGCCATGAATGGCCAAGATCACACACACCACCAATGGCAAGCATTTGGTACAATCAACTAAGCTTTGAAGAAGGCAGAACAACAATGACATTGTTCATATGGTATTGATGTAATTGGTGGGATTTCTCATCAACATGAAAGAAAAAAGATTCAAGCAAGCAGTTTCTTGAGTATGTTCAAATTTGATAACCAAATTTCAACAGACTCTTGAGTAGATAAATGAGGATGCGAAAAAGATCCACCTTGACAAACAACAGGCTAGAGCTAGCACTGTTGACAATGACCTCACAAAGCTCAGAAGCCGTTGCTTAACGACTTGGGTTGCTTCTGTTGGTAAAACAACTGGATCCAATGCTCTGAAACATAGTCATTATCAGTATGATTACAGATGAATGAATAATAACCCATGCAAAGAAAATGCCTCTCTCCACTTGGATTAAAACATTTCATTATGGTTACCTGCAGAGAATTGTTGCACCCATCCAAAGTAGTAAAGGCTGAAAATAGGAAGTTGTCACATAGTATGTGTTGCTCTTTTTCCAATTATTGTCATTCTTCTGAGGTCAAGAAAAGAACATCAGATATTAGATGTGCAAGAGTCAAGTTGAAAGTAAGAAGACGTTATGACAATTGTTACAGTCGAAAGTACATGAAGTAGTAATCGTCTGGTCTGGCGCATAAGCGGACCAAGCCCCCACAAAGCAAAGACAACAACACTGATAGCGGCAACCAACTTCAGTGTAATAGGACTACTTTGTAACACACTGAACGGCCTGCAACAAACATCTATCAACCAAAGTTAAGAGCAGCTTATTTCTCCTTTGAAAGGACAAAGTTGAAAGAAAGGAAGAAGCAAATTTCTAAGAACAACAATGTGGAACACTATGGAAGATAAAAGGCTAAAGAAAAACCTATAAAAAGTAGAATAAATAAGATAAAAACATAATGAAATGTGACATTGACACAATTTCGAATTCTCAGAAGATGAAAAAATACTTTTGCAAACGCTAGTACCAGAGATCCATATAAAGATCTTGCAATAGAAAGATGCTATAACCTAATAAACTTCATTCTCAACAGCAACTATTCAAGCTTCTCAAGTTGAACAGATTTTTTTATAAAATCGGATTGGTGAGAGACCCAGCCAACTGACTTGTTGTGGTTCAACTGGCTGAATGTTTTTTTTTTTTCCATTTTATTAGTATAGACATTAACTTTATGCTGGCTTGATGCTTACAAACACAGAGAGCCCATTGTTGCGGCTCACACTTTCCCAGTTCGAAACCTCAGCAGAGTCTTCTGCTATGATTTATTATTTTGGCATTTGCATATGAGTATCGATATAATTGTTGGCACAATTAGATACAAGGTAAAAATTGGATAAAAGACAAAGGCATGTGAGGGGTTATTCCAAGGAAAGACAAGCCCTTAGTTCAAAACCTAGGTCATTGCCAGTTCAAGTGCTCTGGATGAACCAGATAAATGTCGTTTCCAATCCAGTTTTGGATATCAAACGGTCACAAGCATCGAAATGGACTGGACCGTGAACCGCTCTCAGTCAATAAGTTGAACCGGCAAGTACAATCTGATTTTAAAGCACCTGTGGAAGGATTAACTCCACTGAGAAGACTGCACTGGAAGATAAATTCGATAGATAGAGAAACCATGCCAATATTCAGAAGCACATTGTCTCAACCCAAGCACTGGATGATCATGTGTGATGCATTAACATATTGAAAGATCAGGGGAAACAGAGGTGAGCGTGGAGCAGTTTGGTTCAGTCTTGATGCCAGACCGATCCAAACCACATACATACAGTTTGAAGGAAAAATGAAACTAGACCAAACCTAGCCATCTTTTGGACCCAAATTAATTTTTTGTCTTCTGTCTTTCTCAGTTCATGACCTTAAATTCACTAAAATAGTTACAAAAATAAACAATTTCATGAAGAAACCAAACATTACACTCATCACGAATCACAGACACAGAAAGTGAAAACATAAGCTACTTGATATCATAAAAGATACCCCACTTTATAAATATTTTGATAGGTAATAAGGTTTGGTTTGGTCCCAAAAAGTAGACCCAAAACCGAACTGCGAAAAATGGTATGGTGGTTTGTGAACCATTCTTTCAAAAGAAAATAAAAAGTCCTGTTGAACTGAACCAAAACATAATAATGGTTTGGTTCAGTTTGGTTCTCAACAGTTTAAACTATTTTTCACACCAAACTCGAAGTACACTTGAGGCAGTACCAAAAACCCTTTGGGAATCTGGAATATGGTTGTAACATGTTGGCTGACATGGCATTAGTTGTCAAAAGTAGAAGCAATTGATTTTAATCCTTCATACCTTTGAATATCATACTAATGCTTTTGAGATTCAAATGGAGTTATGCCTTAGAGATTATGCGATTTCCTCTGTTAACATGAAACCAAAATCAGTTTGATGGCTAAGCAGGGCATGAAGAGACTCAGTTACACAGCTGAGTAAACAGTTCTGCTAAAATACCAAGGAGCAGTTGGGTGCCAGGAACTTGATTAAGACTTGTCGTTTAACCATGGGCAAAGTGCTATAAACCTCTCATTCTGGTGATGCAACAGGTTATGCGTTCAGGAAGAACTTCGTTAAGTGCAATGGCCGTTATATTACAAGGGAAACAATAGGGAATCCAAAAGAGTATCAAATTAAAAAGACTACACTGGGACACAACTTAACATAAACATCATTTCTAAAAGAAAGGTGTGTATGTGTGTGTGTGTGTGTGGTTGGGGGGTAGAAGAAGAGACCATCAGGAACATGGATGACAAGTTTATATACATCATGTGAGATTACCTGGACATTGCTGCAGCTGCCGTCTTCACTAGTGAATTTTCATGCAAATTCCTTGGACCTAAAAAAGAATAGCATTTAAAAGCACTGTATGTATTTTGTACAGTATATACCGGAGCATATAAACTTCGAGATTGAGCCGTACTCCAAAATTCCTGCCAGTCATGCCATTTAAAGAAAATTAAACGTGAATTCAAATCAGCAGTAATTCAACTTAGATTCTCAACACGAGAACAGCTCATATAGCTCTACGAACGACAAGAAATAAAATTCTGCTGCAAAATGGTTAAGTGGTAAGACTCAAAAGTCCTCAATTGAAGCTCTTCTAGCAATAGCTATCAGAAAATATCTACCCTGAGAAAGCAAAGATCACCCCTTGCTAAAATACTAACCAACTAGCTGTACGATACCCAATTTAGAAGACAGAAGATATGATTCAAGTTCCTCGTTTAAAGATTAGAGGAAGCTTTATGGCATTTCAGTATGATAGTTCGCATACTAAGTAGCCCTCATGGGACTAATAAAAAAAGTAGTTCTCATCATAAAGCAGAGTAACGAGATGAAAAGTGGCACAAGAAGCAAAAGCAAATAACTGAATTGACTATTCTCTGTCATTCGTGTTTCCAGGATGTAGAGAGCTGCAAAATGCTACAGGTTAAAACACTGCTGTGTCTTGTCAACAATTACTATGCATTATCAGTGCAACTGCTTTCAAGACTGAAAAATGTAGGAAACAAAATAACATAGAATTAAAATGTAATAGCATGGAAAAATTTAGCTGAGCCATGTTTACAATATGCACATATTGTTGAGCTCCTTACATCAAATTGTGGTCACCCCTTCAAGTTCTTTTATCATGCGTTCTAATCTCTCTTTTTTATTTTTTCTCCAAGCTTATTCTTAATACACAGTTGGTTAAAAGAAATGTGAATTCATGTAATGATAGCCTTGTGCAACCCATTTCAGCCCCTAACTACAATAGTTTCACACAGAGGTTCACGTCCTCTATCAGGCATACTACTGAATTTCATTTAAAACACACATGTATGGGCAGGCATCATACATGCAATCACTCATATTATCCAGCAAAATTTCTGTACCACTGCCACAGAACTAAGAAAATGCACTTTTCCATTAAAATCCAAAGTCACTTAACCGAAGAACGTGATGACAAAGAGAGACTCCCTACGCACAAGTTGCCTCTTCCGCCTAAGCTCTGGAATGGGGAAACAAACAGATAATTGAAGATTATCAGAACAACCCACGGCAGAAAAACAAACACGAGTTCTGAATTACAGGTCATGTACCTTCAACAAGTAATTGCGGCCCCTATCCTTGGGAAGTCCCAAATTATGGGACAAGTACACGGAGCCAGCAAGAGACATTTTCAGTCGCAGTGTCAACAGATGGCCAGAACTACCAACAGAACATCATAAGCTGCAAACAACCGATAAAGAAATGTTCAGGCACCGAAACGTTCCGGAAAACGAAAGGAAAGGTTAACGACCCCCCACAAAAACACAAGCATGCTGCACAGAATCAACCCGTCGGCCCTTAGTCAACCTCAGCCATCAACAAACAGAACTCACAACCTGATATTCTCAACAAGGGACGACCAAATACAAAGGGACAACAGATCCATTCCACGTATCGAAGCCGAAGCTCGATTTCGAAACTAGACCCGGTCACGGTCAGCATCAAGCGCCGGTAAGGAATCGATGACTCTCGTCGCACGAACAAGGAAAATCGATCGCGAAACCGAATCCGCCAACCAAGCACGAAGCAAGAAACTCGGTAGTGTCACGATCAGATGATGACGGCAGATGATTCTGCGCAAAGCGAGCAAAGGCGAGTCGATTACCGAGACAAAGAGCCGGCGACGGCGGAGAACGAGCGGCGAATTCGGAGGGTTCCGGCGGGAAGCTCCGGCCGGCGATCTCTGCGAGCTCCGTGAGCGCCGAGCGGAGCTCCGAGATAGAGAGGCGTGCGGGCGGGGAAGGCGATGTCCAACTGTCAAATTGTGTATCGTTTTTTTTCCTTTCTTCTTCTGCCTTTTTCTTTTTTGGGTTCTTTTTATTTTTTTTTTTATTTTTCAAAAATGAAAAATGAGGGAAATTGTTGTAGCGGTTATTCGATTGGGCCCCGCCTTCTCCTTGCCGGGTTTTCGCGCCACGTGTCGTGCCTTTTGTTGATCCGGGTTCTCGGATCCCTACAAATGTTGCAGCCGGATCTCGACTTTCGGGACAGATTCGTGTCACTAGATGTGCTGAAAGTTGACAATTGAACATCTTACGTGTTAAAAAATCCCGTTCGATGTAAATGAAATCGAGATTTAATATTTGAACATTTTAATATTTTACTTCATTGAATTTTAACTTTGCCATTAAAGTGTGAAAATATATAAGGCAGGAGACAAAATTCGAATTCGAGACCTCATGGTTAGATATCGCGAAAATTTTGAGTGGCCACTATCAACTATAGAGTGAATGTAAGTTACTAGAAGAGGTGTGCATTCATATTTGATTATTTTGAAAGATTTGTGGTGTCGTGATACTTTGTTTGAAAAAATAGGTTAAGATAGAAAAATTATAATTGGACTTATATTAGCCAGATCTCAATCCTATACGCTACTAATTTGAGTCCCATTGGGGACTTCTACTCAAAGATCCCGACTTGGGCTTCAGCTAGGTTCGAGACCCGATTGAGCTTATCGGGTTACCGTGGGGAGCGGCAAGGATGTGTGTGATTAGGAGCGTGAAAGTTTGAGCCATTTGCCCGGGCTTTGTCTCGCCTCTTACTTAGTTCTATGAGATTAGGGGGCGGTATATGACCCGGGACTTACTCTGCATAAGGTATGCTTTCTCATATTATAAACCAAGAAAAGAACAACTATGCATTTCTGTTTAACCTCAACAATGGGCAGTATCTCCACAGAACAGCCAAGTGTGCTGAACAAGTGATACATGTGAGTCAGACACCTTTCATGTCCCAAATCCACCCAACTAAATTGCTCCATGAATTGATCCCGAAATACCCAAATTAGATCAAGATGCTGAACTGAACCTACCTGCCTCCAAGTTCACTGATCTCTCTCAAACTCATCCCTCCACTTTTCATCTGCATACCCATCTCTGTCAATTGTTGTCCAGTGGTACTTCAGTGTTTGCTTTCTCATTAACGATTTGGTACGAATAACATGGGATCTGCCGATATAATTTCTGCAGTACTTCTATCAGACATACCAGAACATTACCTATTTTGTCCATATAAGATCCACTGACAAGTCTACGATCCTTTTGAGTAAACTACATTGACAATGTTAGTGTAAGAAATCTCACATGGGCTTCCAGAGTGCCGTGCCTCGAAAGTTCTCTAAGATATAATCTCAGACTTTCTATAGCTCTGTCAATGGTATCAGTTAGCAGGATAGATTATGAGCTTCTGACCATTGATGCTATTATCATCTTATAGAGACTGTCCAGACTTCACAGTGAAGAGAACGGATGCTTTCTGCAAAAGAACCTGAACATCAAGGCATGTTTTTTTTTATCACAGGTGTATTTCCTTATGCGTACCATTGCATGCGTATGCAACTGGCGTCTTTTTGTACATAGTTTACGGAAATATGCATCTAACATATATCGACTATATGTAACATGTATTTTTTCACGTAATAAGTCTCGAGAGAAATTGAAGATGAAGTACTGAACTATTTTCTGATCTGCAGCTTGGAGCTGTCTAGATAAATGCCTTGAAAAAAGTGACAATCCAACAAATTAGTGACTAAAAAATCAGGGTAGATTTACAGTACAAATTGCGTGATAACAATTTGGCATCGCAAGTCATACATGGGTTCTTTCGATAGCAAACAAAATGTCAGCAATCATATTCAGTAGTCAGTGGCACAAACAGGTTCCTTGCCGAAAACCAAAACCTGGCATTGACAATCTTGCGGTGGAGCTAACTGTTAAGCTCTCTGAAAGGAGATCTTCCATTCAAATCAGCTGCGTATGTCTTCACAAAAGGAGATTTATCAGACTTCAAATCCTCTTTAACAGGGTCAACATTTTGGTTGTCCTGTTCGGAATCCATACTCGAGCCATTACAATCAAAAGACTGTAATATCGTTTCTAGGACCTGCATCAGTTGGTTGTCTTCACTAGAAGACTTGCTGATCCTTTCTTCCATCTCCCTAATAAGCCCCAACAAATCTTCCTTTTCCGATACTAATGCTTGGATGTATTTAAGCAAGTCACCGTTTTCACTCTTCAGCTCATTAACCAATGCATCTGTGCTGGTGAGCCTCACATCCATCTCCCAAGCCAAGTTTTTCATCTCTGATTCTTTTGCCTCCAGTGCAGCTTCAATGTCCAATGCTCTATGCTCTGAACACGACAGGGATTTTTCCTGAAGCTCCAGCTTCTTTTGCAGATTAGTCAACTCATTCTCCAGTTCCATAATCATCATTCTCTTCTCTTCGACTTCTATCTCGGCCACAATTTCTGCTGCTGTTATCTTCTCCCAGGCTTCGCAAAATGAATCAATTGCTGCCTCCTTTTCAGCTAGCTGTGAGGAGATGGACACCATCGAGCTGCTGAACTTGTCTTCCAGGGATTTCATGGAGTGCATTAAGTCCCTTATTCTCTGGTCCTTCTCTTCCGTCAGATGGACAAGTTTGCGTTTCTCATTCTCAAATGCCCTCTCTGCTCCTAATTGGGTGAAAAGAACACCTTCGAATTCTCTTCTAAGTGATTCCTGCTCCAGCTGACTAATCTCTTCATGGAGTTCCTTGAAGATCTCATCCCTCTCTCGGATCATTTGGAAGAAACTATTCCTCTCTGATTCGAGGGCCATTAGTGACTCCATCTTTGTAGAATTAGCAACTTCTAATTCTCTCATTTTGATTTCTTGATCCAGAAGCAAAATCTTCTTCTGGAGACAGTCGATACTTCTGTCTCTATCTTCCAACAGGTGGGCAAGTTCATCTTTCTCCCTCTTCATCGCATTCTCGAACTCGGATTGTGCAAGAAGTGAGGCTTCCAATTGTTTACGTGTTTCATGGTTTTCATCAATTTCAAATTTCAAACGATCAGCAACTGATTTCCATATCTGCAATTCAAATTCCATTTCATTCGCTTCGCCAATTTTCTCAGTCAGCTCGGAACTGGTTCTATCTAGGGCATCACAAACTTCTTTGATCTTCACATTGGAGTCGACTTCCATTTGTAAAGCTTGCTTCTTCAAGAAAATTTGGCATCTTGACGATTCTTCAAGCATTTCCTTATAACTTGCCAGCTCAATCTGCACCTTCTGATGTTCACTGATGATCTCCCCATGAGCCTTGGCCAAGGCTTCATTCTTCATCTCGAGCTGCTTTATCAGAAGAGAAGCATTATCTTCTCTGATCTTGTTATGCATGTCGATATCAGAAGCATTATTAGCAAGCTTTAACTGATACTCAGATATTCCTGATTTCATCACCAATAGCGTCACGGAAATCTCCTCGTTCATCAACATCAAGTGCATCAGGGAGGCATGACAACCTTCTAGTTCCTTCGTGACATCTTTGAGCGCCGCTTCCTTACTTAACAACTCAGACCTGCAATCCTCCAGTTCAGATGTCAATTTCTCCAGCTCCCGACTCCACTCAGCCTCTTTTGCTTTAAGATTTGCAGCACAGTCTTCATGCATCCGCTTTACGCTTTTTAGCCTGTTTTGCAGCTTAGCCAAAGATGGAGAGTTTCCTGCATTGTATATCTTCTCTTCTTGGAGTTGTTTGATGTCTCCTATTAGTTCTTCATTTTCTTGCTGCAATTTCCTTGCCTGATATTTCATCTCCTTGCAAATTGTCTCGTTGCTCCCCAGTAAATGCCTCAAATTTGCCACCTCTTCATCCCTCTGGGCCATCAAGCGATCCAGCTGCGACTTTGCTTCCTCACATTCGCCAAAGACATTCTCAAAGCGCGTTTTAAAGTTGGAGACCTGAAACTCCAAAGTCTTTCTTCTGCTTTCTTCATGGGCGAGTGCTTGGTTACACATCTGCAACCTGTTCCCAAGATCCTGGGACATTCTAGTTTGAGAATCCAACTTCGTCTGTAGCAAAGAGATCTCAACAAGAAATGAAGATCTCTCCAGCTCCCATTCTTTCTTGCTTGTCTTGTACTGTTCCTGGAGCTTGTTGTGCGCTTCTTCCAAATGCTTGAACTGCTCTTTCTTCCATTTAAGCTGATCTTCGACTTTCCTGACTTCCTGAGCTAAACTGTCGATTACATCATCTCTTTCTCTCAGTTTTTTAGGAGCCTTGGCCTTTTCCTCTGCTTCAGAACATTTCTTTTGTGAGGAATCCAAAAGCCTTTTCAAGCCTTTAATCTGTTCTTCAAACCCTCGCAGCTTCTCCTCTTGACTGGCACATCTATCATTCGCTTCTTCTACGGCCAATAGCAAACGCCTGTTCTCCTCTTCCCACTTTTGCGACTTCTCTTTACAATCGGATCTGAGAGTGTCATTCGCAGCACCAAGACATTTAACAGTTGATTCCTTTTCGCTTAAGCTGTGTTTAAGATCTTCACACAAACGCTTCAATTCCGAAATTTCCTGCGTCGTCCCAGTGAGTTCTTCCGACTGGTTTTCGGTTTTCGCTCTCGCTTCCTGAAGTCTATTTGATTGCTCATTGTACCCTTTCCTTAAGCTCTCATACTGCTCAGCTTTATTCAGGTAGTCTGCCTTGAGCCTCTCAATCTCCAGTTTGGCTTCATCTAGTTCCTCGCAGATTTTGTCCATATTTTCCTACCAAGACTCCACCAAAACCTGATTTGGACAGTAGGCAAGAAAGTAAGAAAATGGACCATACTATAGAAATTCTCTAGGCCATACTATATTCGCAGCACACACCAATAACAATAGATCCTAGCGATTGCAAGAATTCATCATACAAAAAAAAAAAAAAAAAACAGATCATCCCCAGAAAGAGCTCCAAGAAAGCGTTCAAGATCATCCCTCCCAAGAAGCCCTAACTGACCTTTCAGAGTATCTTTCGAACCGCAAGAAACATAACCCTTTTTATGGTGATATTATAGTGGAAAAAAAACCAGTCTCTCCCCTTAAATTCCTGACATGGTGTTCTAGCAAGAGCCAATCGCTTTTGTCCAAGAAGAGATTTCGGGTTTTAAACACGAATCGACTAGCCTAACTTGAGGGAGGGAACTACTACAGGGACAGCAAAACTGCACAGACAAATACAAACAACAACAAGCAGAATTCAAGACAGCTGTTCATTTGGATTACCCAAGTAAGAATTAGCGAAAAGAACGGGACAAATCAACAGAAAAACACCGACGCATCGACCATCTTTACATCCATTTCACTGGCAGAGAATACGTAGGCGAAGAACGGCTTCGAACTGTAATAAGCTCCAGCATCTGCATCGACCAAAAATCCCAGGAATCGTCCCTTGTCGTCCAGACAGATGAACATCCTGCCAGAACACACTCCTCCTCGACGCAACAAATCCCACCCAAAACCAACATTCGAAGAGCCAGAGAATCAGAGCAAAGAAAATCCAAACCGGCCGTATCCATGTCGACCGATTAAAACGAGGATTTTCAGCGAAAGTCCCATGCAATCGAAAGCGAAACGATACACCATCACAACAGAAACCCGCAATTCCTCGGACAAGAACACCCAAGAAATGAAAATTCGGACGCCTCCAAATGCCCATTGATCGGGAACGAACAGCGGCAAAACGTACCCGATTATCGCAGGTTCCGATTCGATCCGAGCGCGAAGTTCGTTTGATTCTCGCCCAAGAACACGGGGGAAGGGAGAGAGAGGAAAAAGAGAGAGGGGTTTCGTAAAAAGAGCCGTTGGAAGTGGGGTTGCGTGGGGCTCGGAGGATTTAAAAATGAACGGACCGTTTGCGATCTGGTTGAGTCCTCTTGACGGCGTTAGTTATGCGATCCACTTTTTTAACCCCTTGGATTCGTCTCGTAATTACCACTAGCCGTTACCGATCCTATAGTGAGTTCCCCATGCTCCTACTACACCTTTCGAACGATTTACTCTGTAACTTCAGGGTTAATACCACGAAAAACTCTAAACTGGTACATCCGTGACAATTTTATTCCGAACTATTTTTTTTTTACCACCAAAAACCCCAAACTGGTACACTTGCGATAATTTTACCCCGAACTATTTCTTTGACCACCAAAAACCCTACACTGGTACACCTGTGGCAATTTTACCCCCGAATTAATTTTTTGACCACTAAAAAATCCAAACTGGTGCATTTGTGACAAATTTACCCTCTGTTAATGTCCGTTAAATTATATTAATATCGCAAAAAATCACAAATTGGTAAACTTGTGACAAACAGAGGGTAAAACCCAAAACCGCTACATATGTCAATTACCACATATCATTAAACTTAACAATTTGATAATAAAATTTAATGGAAACTAACGAAGGGTAAATTTGTCACCTGTGTACCGGTTTAGGGTTTTTGGTGGCTAAAAAATTAGTTCGGGAGGTAAAATTGTCACAGGTAGATCAGTATGGGGTTTTTTATGGTCAAAAAAATAGTTTCGGGTAAAATTATCACAGATATACCAGTTTAGAGTTTTTTGTGATCAAAAAAATAATTGGGGGTAAATTTATCACAGATGTACCAGTTTGAGATTTTTCGTGGTATTAACCCTTATAACTTTCTTATTAAGGAAAATTATGCAAAAAAAAAAAAGAAAGAAAACCACTTTCAAAATTTCCACATTTCTAAGGCCCACTGTGCAAAAAAAATTAAAAATGCGAATTTTTTCTTGCCGGTAGATTTATGAAGTTATTAGTAATTTATCAAAGATCGTCGACGAAAAGGAAATATTTCCAGCAACTTGCTTATCGCCGAATCGCTTGTTAGCAAAGTTGATTGCCGACATCAAGATTAATCAGTGAGCTGCTAACTTCTTTTAAATAATGCGAGTATGGTTGGTTAATTAATCATCGGAATCAGTTTACCGTTATTCAAATAGTTCAGTGAATTACTCGCTTCTTTTATTTTTTACAAGTAGGATTAGTAAATTACCGACAATTTATCGAGTTTATCAACACCCAAATAAAACAGCAAATAATACCGGCTTTTTTTTTTGAAAAATTTATAACGACGATCCGTAAACTACTAGCACCGGAATGAATTTACCAACGTCCAAATGAAATAGTACTCTACTAAATTCTTTTCAAGGTTACGAGTGTAATTAGTACCTGATGAACTTACTAACGTCCAAACAAATTAGTAACATAATCAATTTCTTTTATATTTTATGAGCACGGTCAGTAAATTACCAACATTGTAATGTATTTACCGCCGTCCAAAAAAACAAATACCAGTAAGTTATTATCTTTCTACAGAAATTTTACAGATATGGTTAGTAAATTACTAATATTATAATGAACTTGCCAACTTGCCAATAAATTAATAAGTTACTTACTTCTTTTAGATTTTACAAGCACGGACGGTAAGTACTGCAAATTTACAAGCGGACAACACTGTATGTTGCCAACGTCATAAGGAACTTATCAACGTTCTATAGTTACAAACGACCATGTCAAATTATGAACTTTTCATCAAGGTTTACCGACCGTTATTCCCAGATTGATCAGAATAAAGCCAAAGCAAAAAGTGGATGACAAATCACCCCAAAATTAGGAAGAGTTGCAGCAATTCCTTGGAAAAGTCATCTGCTCACCCAGGTTTATACCTAAAACCTATGTAGCACCGACACGTTCACGGGGCCGACGTGTCCGTGTCGGACACCGACACGTGTTCGACGCGCTCCGACATGCGGTCAACAGGTGTCAGAAATCTGACACGTGGTCAACACACCGGACACGTCATCGACGTGCGAGTCCGGAATTGCGACGCGCAATTTCGGAATTTCGACACGCGATTCCGACATGCATGGGGTCAATTTTATAAATTTTGAAAAAATTAAGGGTCAAAATATAAATTTATAAAAAAGAAATAAAAGGATGAAAGAAAAACCCTAGTCTTCTGTTCTCATCTTCATAGTGCCTTCACTCAAGCTTTGTATTCCCTCCCCTTCTCGATTCGCGATTTCTCTTCTTCGCTCGAACCGATGAAGTCCGTTGAGGAGGTGAAATGTGGATTGCTTGTTTTTTTTCTCTCAAAGCTTTATGGATTATTAGAATGGAACGCAGTTGAATTTGTCAAATTGAAACAATGAATGACATTAACAAATGGTTGATTAATGTTTTAAGTGTGAATTCATTCCAGGCTCTTTTTGTATTATTTAGGGTTAATACTATGAAAACCCCAAATTAGTATATTTGTGACAAATTTATCCTAAACTAATTTTTTGATCATAAAAAATTTCAAATTGCTACATTTGTGACAAATTTACCTTCTGTTAAATTGGATTAATACAAAAAAAATCACAAACTAGTACACCTGTGTTAAAACCCCAAACTAATACATTTGTTAACTGCTACGTGTCATTTAACTAAGCAATTCGACAGTAAAATTTAAAGGAAACTAACGGAGGGTAAATTTGTTACAGGTGTATCAATTTGGGGTTTTTTGTGGTAAAACTTAGTTTGGGGTAAATTTTTCACAGGTGTACCGTTTTGGAGTTTTTCGTGGTATTAACTATATTATTTATTTATTTACGGATTTGAATTAAATTAATTTGATTGAAATAATCATAAAAATGATAATTTATCATGTACATATAAAAAAATATATTTAATATACAACATGTCATAACGTGTCGGAAAAAGATTTATGGATTATTATTGGTTCATTCATTTTCGAAATCAATATAGGCAATCTTTTTAGGAAAAAGATTTCCGTTGCTCCATTTGTTGCCCGAAAAGTGAGCGGTTTGGAAAACAAAACTTTAAAATGACGTCTCACGTGTCGGTGTTGGTGTCGGTGCTACGTCGCCCAAAACTGCAGGGAAAGCCAAGGCTCTCTTCCCACTCCTGATGCTTAAGATCTTTGAGGAATCTGTATGGAATCGTGGACAGAATCAGGGCCTTTGAAATGCTCAGGCAAGACTTGCCAGAGCCACCTGTTCTAGTGCCGCCTAATCTTAGCAGGCCTTTCAAGCTTTACATTTTTGCTCCGATGGACTCCATAGGTGCTTTGTTGGCTCCAGACAACGATGAAGGCCACGAGAAAGCTGTCTCCTATATCAGTAGATTCTTGGAGCACAGCAGAACGTAAGGTGAACGAGGGACTGGGATGGGGATTGTCCTCAAATCCGCCGAAAGATTGACTTCCAAACATGCTTTCAGGCTCGGAGGAGATTGCACCGACGATTCGACAAGGTGAAATCCGCGAGGATCTCTGGGGATTCTCCATTGGTCCTAATACAGTTTGCTGGAACAAGTCGATGCTCGAATGGGATGTCTGGCTAGATATCCAGCTATGGCTCAAGAATTGCTCGATCGGTTTGACAACATCGAATTAGAACATAAACCTAGAGGTATGAACGTGAATGCCAGTGACTTGGCTCGGTTGGCATCTGGGTTCAAGTCCTCGTACACATTTCTTCAGGAATTAGGAAGCATTCCTCCTGCCATATAATCAGTTCTAGGGCAAGTTGAAGAAAACTGTCAGTCATGTGGATATCTCAGCTTCTAAAACTGATTGGAGGATTGAAACCATCGAATATCTCTCCGACCTTCGTAGAGAGAGGCATTGCTAGACGTGTAAAGGTTGCGGCGATCAATTATGTGCTCGATGATGGAGAATCGTATCGCAAAGCTACTAACGGGATTCTTTACAGATGTGTCGATCTTGACGAAGCAATGACGTCCATTTCTGAAGTCCATCAAGGTTTTTGGTGTGGTTTCCCACCGAGCTGGGTTGAAAATGCATTCGCTCATCCAAAGGCATGGCCTGCTTTGGCCAACGATGCTCGAAGATCGCATCCGATATGCAAAAAGGATGATGGAAAGTCAAACCATGGCAATGCAGAGGCTGGGCCAAGGACCTTACGGGGGAACTCGAACCTTCTTCCGATAACCATCACTCATTGGTTATTATAGTCACTCATTACTTCACAAAGTGGGCAAAATCCAAATCATTAAAGATAGTTGATCTATCCAACATGCTCGAATTCATCAAGCACATCGATTTGAGTTACGTCAAACAATCATGGTAGTTTGGAATCCAATTCAGGAATTTCCTTGGGACCCGAATAACCGACCCGTTTACCGAGCATGAGTCTCGCGAAATCTTCCATCTTTGCCTTCAATTACATTCGAAAAAGACTTGTAAATCTTATCATGACCATCCCTAATTGGTAGTCGGCGAATTCCATTATCAAGTGTATCCACATCTTCTCGTACCAATTTCTCTTGACACATTACTAATTCCCTCTGAGTACATGACCAAGCCATTGTCTATAATGTCATCAATATGCAAGAACTTGCACGAGAAATTTGGCTTGAACATAGTCGATTCCCCTCTTTATTATAATCAAGCTAATGGTAAGGTTGAGACCACAGACAAAATCATGAAGTTGAACATATGCCAAAACGATGATCTCAAACCATCCTGGAGAATGGCATGAATTACTCCTAGAGAAATGCTTCTGGGGACATCAAGTCTCGATGCATTTCCCCATGTTAGAAACAATAATGGCAAGTATCTTAAGTTATAGAAACCAATCGACGTGGGAAGCCGATAAAGAGATTCTAAAACTATTTCAAGCACTACAAGCGATCATATTTAGGAAAAAATTTTTCCAAATCATTTATTTTCCGCCAAACAATTCCATAACTCTGGGAAATGTTTCAGCAAGAAAAGTAAAGATTTTCTATTGATCTTGGCATCTTTTTACATGCAAACAACACATACGTCACCGGTTACAAAGATGGCTTCAAGAAATTCTGGAGAGCTTTTATCCAGTGCATCTTCCGATCTACTGTCGGCGCATTGTTTCAGTAGTCTGAATCTTACACAGTCCTTGAGACTTCAAGGCATATTGGAATCCATCTACCTTTGATTTGAAGCCAAATTCAACACTTTACTTGGCCATCGAACATCGTCGATGAAACTTTAGTTACTAACTGAAATCGTCGAGTTTCTGGCTACCACGACGACCGTGCAAAAGTACATGTAACATCACCAATGCGTCGTCATCCTAGGTGTGTATCTCTCCCAAATAGTGTTGATTCCAAAGAAGTCATAATGGCATATCTCTCCCCAATAATGTTGATTCCAAAGTAGGCATAAACGGCATAACACGCGAAAAAAACAAGAATTATTTATGCTTCGTTCGTTTCGTAGACATTGAGTGATTTAGAAAATATTTTTCAAAAAATAGTCGTTTATATAGTTTACAGAAATGAATGAACGAAAAATATAATCATCGATTACATTACTATTTGTAATAAAAATATTTTTCATTAATCAATCATTTTAAGCGATACGCGATACCATTTTAAAGTTATGTTTTCCAAACCGCTCACTTTTCGGGAAACAAATAGAGTAACGGTTTTTTCTAAAAAGATTGCCTATATTGTTTTCAAAAATGAATGAACCAATAATACGTAGACATAAGCTGTTATCGATAATGAAAATATTTTACATCGACTGATTATTTCGAGCGATGCAAACGATCATTTTTTAAAAAATATATATTTTAAATCATTCATCTTTTTTTCGCTAAACGAGAAAAGGTCCGCTATTCCAATTCCATGCGAGATGATTGCGCCTCAGTCATAGGATGCTATTTAGCCTTCTTCTAGGCAGATCCAGATGCAAAGCAATTCCTTCCTCCTGTTTTTTCAAACAGGAGAAGATGTCCGAGTCACATGAACGTAAAAAGCCATGTTAAAAAGTCATTCGGTCGGTGACAGGTACTTGCCTTTTAGAAAAGGGGCAGCCCAAAAAGTTATCATAACTATTACTTCCCATTAGGGCAAAGGCCGGTTGGTAATGGGGTCCAACCCAGTAATAACAGCTAAGTGGTTAGATCTAGCTCAAGAGATTGTTACGAATTTATTTTTAAATTTTATTATACGGATAATGTCAATTCGATCCTAAACTTTTTACATTTATCAATTTTCAATTCTAAGCTTTTCATATGTGTCAATTTAGTTGTAAATCTTCGCGCAAGATTCCGATTTAGTTCGGTCGATCAATTCTCGCTAGCGTGCCGCATAGGATGGTCGGCGATGATTGGATCATCGTTGCGTTAACGATTTCCGGCAAAAATTAACTGGAAGAACTATGTTGGAATATCGTATAAAAGTTTGTGACTAAATTGGCAAAGTTGAGAAGTTTAGGATTTAATTGACATCCGGACAATAAGTTTATGATTAATTGGGTAATTTTCTCAAGGTTTGAATTATCATGCTCGCCCATTCTTTTAAGTTCACCTTCAAAAGCATAGATCCGTGTATGTAAAAATTACTTGGTATGTTCAGCAGGCACGTACCATAAAGAAAATAAAGAATCGAGTCGATGAAGCGTTACTTTGCATTGATATGTTGTACAGTATAAATAGAGATATCATCACTAATAATTATGGTAAAAATTAAAGATTGAAGATACAATTTGATTTATAATGAACTTGAATAAGAGACAAATCAATGGAAATCTCCAAATGATCGACTGGTGAATATTGTGCTTGATATGATATCTTCATGCTGATTTGTAAAAGATTCTGCATTGCAATCATTTTGATTTTTTGCCTTTTGATTTGTTAATTCAATACCTAGGTCATGCCACACCCAACAATAATTAGTCGAGTGCTTAAAGGGGTTTCGGACATCCCGCCATTATCCAAAACATAAGCTTGAGTGATTAGATCCGTTCGATGCTAGATCAAATCGGTTACATTTCAAGCAACAACAAGATTTACGTCTCAACTTTTCAAAATACCATGGTTTGAAAATCATAAATCTTTCGACCGCCATGTAATTTATAAGGAGACGAGAAGTTACTGTACGATCGATAGATCACGTAGATTAATATCTTTCTAAACCATTACTTATATGACTTCTGGGCCCACGTGATGAACGGTTCAGATCGATAACGCGGTAAAATTTTTCGACCGGCGACACCTCGACGCACGCCGTGGCGGCGCCACGTGTGCGTGGTCCATCTGTCTCCATTTGTCGTCAGACTCCACGATGGGGGCCGCTTTCTTTTTCTACTGATGAAACAGAGAGGAAGAAAGGAAAAAAAACCAAAAGGAAGGCGGGGGGGTTTGCAAAGATAGGCAGCGAAGTTTCCGCTCCTCCATGATGTTATTGTTAGAAAGTGCGTCGGCACATTCCTTTTGTTGCACGTTGCCTTGTCAATGTCTGCGTTGTTCTTCCCCCTGTCTCCTCTTTGAATCCTCTCTCTTTCTTTCACACACCCCCTTTGAGGTTTACATTTGACTTGTGCTTGTTTTCTCTCCTCTCTAGAGAGGGAGAGGGAGAGGAGGAGAGGGAGTAAAGGGAGAGGGAAAAAATGATGCTGCAGAGAGCCGCAAGCAATGCATATTCGTGGTGGTGGGCGAGTCACATCAGAACAAAGCAATCCAAATGGCTGGAACAGAACCTTCAAGGTTAGATCTGCCATCTTTTCTTTTCTTTTTTTCCGGGGTGGTTTCGGCGCCTCGAACGTGGCCGTCGACGCATTGCGACGAGGAAGTCCTGTTTCATTTGGATCGGGATGTCGCCTTTTCGGTCGAATGATTGGCTTCTGCGATGCAATGTCAAACATGTCATCTGTTCTTATGTTTCGGTGCCCGGTTCGGATGGAAATGTGAAGAATTTTCCATAATTGGCTGCTCTTGATGATAAGTTTCTACAACATTGTGTGAATATAAAGCAAGTTAAGGGTCCAAAAGTATGCAGCATCTGCATAGTATCAATACCTGATCATGTTGATCATGTTAACCTGGTGATTGCCGGATCAATTACTTTGTAAGCTTTGTTCTTTGATTTCCTTGGCATATTAACTCATGAGATCTGCCCTCTAGTGGTCGGGTGATCGGTCGAAATGATTTACCTCGCTTTCTTGATTCCAGTTCAAGATGATGTATTAAATTTGAGCTAATGAGACATCTGAAATTTCGATACCCAGTTCCAATTTCGATATCACATCCACCAGGAATTTGCATGAATCCATGACTACTTGAGAGTAACTATAGTGCTTGACAATTGATGCCCGGACTATGTGTGCAATGGCAGATATGGAGGAAAAAGTGCAGAATGTGCTTCAGCTCATCGAAGAAGATGGAGACTCCTTCGCCAAGAGGGCAGAGATGTACTACAAGAAAAGGCCAGAGCTCATAAACTTTGTCGGAGAATCCTACCAAGCCTATCGAGCGCTCGCCGAACGGTATGACCACATATCGACGGAGCTACAAAACGCCAACACCACAATCGCCTCAGTTTTCCCGGAGCAAGTCCCATTTGCCATGGATGAAGACGATGTAGATAGCCCGAAGAGGCCCGTCCTCGAAGTCTCAAAACAGAACATTCCGAAAGTCCCGAAAGCTCCCATCAAGGATTTGAAGAGCATTTTGGCATCTGGCGCGAAGAAGTTGCAAAGCAAGAAGGGCAAGAAAGTGGCTGCTGCTAACAAAGTCCCTAAATCCGGTTTGAGCAAAGCGGAAGCGCTGGAAAAGATCGATAAAAATCAGAAGGACATTCTCGCTCTACAGACGGTGAAGGAGTTTGTGAAGAGCTCGTATGAAAGCGGGCTCGCGAAATACTGGGAAATCGAGAAGCAGATTGGGGAGATGCAAGAAGAGGTCTCCACCTTGCAAGACGAATTCGGCGAGGGGATGGTCATCGAAGATGACGTGGCGCGGAGCGTGATGGCCACGGCCGCTTTGAAGTCTTGTCAAGAAACCTTGTTCAACTTGCAGGAGAAGCAGAAAAAATTCTCCGAGGAAGCAAGGACAGAGCAAGAGAAGGTAAAGATTGCTCGGGAAAAGTTCAAGTCGTTGAAGAAAAAATTCCTTCCTAAAGAGGATGGCGAAGAAATTCCATCTATCGAGGCGGAGAGATTGAGCCAAGAAGCAGTTAGTGCACAAGGAGGAGAAGAGTTACGAATTCTGGAAGAAAAGATCGAGCAACATTTTCTGGCCGAATTCAGTACATCTCTGACTGTGAGCGAAATGGCAGAGAAGATCGATGAGCTTGTCAATAAGGTGATCATCTTGGAAACTGCAGTCTCATCTCAAACTGCCCTTATAGAAAGATTAAGAGCAGAAACCAATGGTCTTCAAACACAATTTGAATTGTTGGAAGATGATACGGCGAACTCGATCAATGGCTCAGACGATATGCAGAACAAGATGCGGGAAATGGAAGAGAAGCTGCATGGAGCGGAGGATCTTAACAGAAGCCTTGAGGATCAATACAAAAATCTAAGTACGCATTTCACCGAAGCAAGCTACAACTTAGAACACCTGTCCAACAATCTGGGAAGCGTGAGGCCAGATGAGGAGCAGGAAGTCGCTTCACTGCCTAAAAAAGCAGAAGCTTCAGCTGAAGCAGAGAAAGGAGATATTAACAACGGGTTTGGGAAATTGCCAAAAGAAAATCCAGATGCGGACTGTCATGTTACATTTGCATCATCGCAAGCAGATGAGGGGCTGCAATCTTCAAGTTCATCGCCAATTCAAGACGCATCTCTTGTCAATAGCAGGTCACTCGAGTCTAAACCATTGGGTTCCAGTGATAATCGTGACAAAGATGCAGAAACAACAACCCAAATTAGAGAGGACGGAGTCGAACATGTTCAGAAATCTCATTCTAGTGCCTTGGACAATAGTTCTCTCCTGGCCGAAGAAAATATGGAAATTCATCCAGTTAAGCCCAATGGTACACAGTCGGAAAATGAAGTCAAGCCACACATCGTACCACAGAAGATGCATGTTTCCTGGAAAGATGGAGTACAAGAAGAGACATTGGTGGAAGAAGAGCCAAACTGGAAGGAATTGTTCCTTAAAGGGATGGAAAATAGAGAGCAGACTCTTCTGACGGAGTACACGGCAATCCTTCGAAATTATAAGGAAGCCAAGAAGAAGCTCACCACCGCAGAGAAGAAAAACCCGGATGGCCTCTTTGATACAAGCGTGCAGCTGCAGGACCTGAAGACCTCAAATGCCATGAAGGATGAAGAGATTTTGTCACTTCGTCAGAAACTAAATCTTCTGCAAACGGTTTTAGAGGGCAATGCTGAGTCAATTAAGGCTGAAACCCACATAACTAAAGAGCAAGAGACAGAAGATGATATAAAGTTGATTCTCGCCGATCAGCCTCAGTCGACTTCGGAGATCGAAGAAAAATTCAGGATGGATATCGATCAACTGCTGGAGGAGAACTTGGAATTCTGGCTCAGGTTCAGCGCAGCATTACATCAGATCCAAAACTACGAAACTGCAGTCGAGGACCTCCAAGCCGAGACAACAAAACTCCTGGAAAAAGAAAAGAAGAAAGAAGGAAGCCGGTCAGGACCTCTGAGATCAGATGTAAAGCCAATATACAAGCATTTGAGAGAGATTCAAAACGAGCTCACCGTCTGGCTAGAAAAGTGCATGACACTAAAAGACGAGCAGCAATGCAGATTCTCGTCATTGTGTCATATCCAAGAAGAGATCACCAAAGCACTAAAAGTGAGCGCGGAAGACGATGACTTCAAATTCACCAGCTACCAAGCTGCTAAGTTCCAAGGCGAGGTCCTAAACATGAAACAAGAGAATAACAAGGTTGCAGATGAACTGCAGGCCGGTTTGGACCACATATCCGGGCTTCAAGTGGAGGTCGAGAAGACTTTGGCAAACCTAAACGAGGGATTCGGAATTTCGGGATCAAGAAACAGTCAGCAAAGCAGCCACTTGAGACACTCTGTCAGCAAGACACGAGTCCCCCTGCGTTCATTCATTTTCGGTATCAAATCTAAGAAGCAAAGACCCTCACTCTTCACTGCCATGAGCCCTGCAATGCATAGAAAGTACAATGCCTTCAAAGCAGCATATCAGTAGCGCCAATTTTTTTTTCCCTGTTCCTTTTCGATTTATCTCCTTCGTTCTGCTGGATTACGGTGATCATTTTCCTGAGCATTTATTTTAGGCAGCTACATATTCGTTTTTTTGTACCATGGTTCGGAAGTTGAACAAGCGTGTCTTTTTTGTCATCTGTAAAATGGCAGAAGCAGATCTCTCCTCTGGAAGAAACATAGAAGTGACTGTTCGCTGTTAGACAAGAACTAATCAGGCAAAAGAGTTTAGGATCAGTTAACTGCTATCAGGTTAAGCATTTCCACTTTCAATAGTTCAAATTTATGATCGAAGACCGCATTTCCCCTCGGTCAGCTATGCGTATGATTTGCCAGGTTCAGTTGTGAATTGTCAGAAAAGATAACATCTTCGGTTGGCTTGGTTCTACTGCGGCTTCTTAGTAGAAAACCGAGATTGACCATTAACATAAATGCTCAAATGGTGATGCACATAGGAGATTTAAGCAAATTATAAATACTTCACTAAGAGATTCATTTTGCTTCTCGTCTTGTGACCAATTAAGTGTCCTAGACCACAATTCATTTTTGGCACACTCTCTGCAAGCCGTTGGCTATATAAATTACAGGCCTCCTATCCGAATTGCTTTTGACATTCAAAAACAGAAAGGCTCAGTCATTGAACCTCTATTTACACCACGAGTTTATAGGAAATACACTGAAATTAAATGCAGAAAGGACAGTTGGACATGGACATCCACTTAAGTACAGATACTGGATAGGCATTCGAGCTAAAATCCACAGAAGCAACATTAATAGGCAATACCGCAGTTATCCACTTAGATATCATCAAATTGTATCGACATTGAAGTAATTATTACATATAAACAAATTCAATATTTGCAGCTGCCAACAAGCAATGTTTCAAGCGCCAAACAACACCTCCGATGCTACCTTGGCTCCCCTTCCCTTGGCCATGTAAAGTCCAATGTGATGCATGAGATCCTGAACCGAAAGATTAAGATATTAAGGATTGCGGGCATGATATCTTGTTTAAACTGATCATCCCAAAAAAGAAAAAAAAGAGGACAGATGTAGGCATTCTAAATTAAAAGGCTGATATCTAGGCTTTGAGAACCTCTTTTCATGAATAAAATCTAAAACCTCTTTTCTGGTGAAGACAGCACCCTTTTGTCGCTTTGCAACAGTGATGGGATCTAACTTGTATGACTTTGAATGCCTTTGTCCTGTAGTTCAACTGGGATTTACAAATGACGAAACCAAGAGATAAAGTAGACCATGACTCCGTCGGAAATGTTCTGATGTATCGCAATTTTACTATTTTCTTCAAGTTTCTCCTTGTATCTGAAAACTAGCTTGAAATTTCTCTTCACCTCCCGTTCAACTGTACTCAAGAAATGTCGCCACAATTGGGCTAGCAAAACTATACAGTACCGAAATGCACTGCTCACTATAGTCGTTTCAACATTTTACATTTTTACAGCTTGCACGACCTTCCAGTTCTAAAATATCCCCCGGTTCCTGTTGCTCTAACTACTATGTCTCTTAATTGACCAGGAGGGGCAACATTCAAAATCAATTCTACAGTGTTGCAAGCTGATGATCATTCATGCTCGGAGATCCCAAAGAATTGAACCTACCGGTAATTGTCCTTGCTTCAGTATATGTCATGATCACAATAAGATTAATTGAAGATCAGAAAACGATGTTCAGGGAATTAAATACGCGCAGTATTGGTTGCTCATGCGGATGATCGACTGAAACCGTACAAATCAATGATCAATGAGTCCTCCCACGGACTCGCGCAGCTCAACAGCAATGTCGAAAGTTGAAGTGGAAAATTGAAAGTACCTGTGGATGGGCAGTAACGTCCTTAGCCATTTTGGCAACATCAACGGGAATGTCGAAAGTTGCACAGGCACGTGAGTACACAATCACACCCTCTAGAGGGGCAAGAAGACCGCGATTTCTTGCTGACAAGGCGGAGCACACGAAATCGAGAACGCAAATATCTGTGCAGATCCCCACCACAAGTATCTACAAACACAAGAGACAAGTAAATCTTTTGATCCAGAACAAACCGAATAGGAACAAAAGACAAATATTAATCCACCTAAGAATATTCTAAACAGACAGCCCAGACAATTTTTTTGCTGTCATCTTAAAGAATAGATACTTACCACTTGGATTTGATTGCTTTTGATCCAGTCTACAAATACATTAGAACCATCTTTCTCCAATGAACCGAGAAAGCCATCGATACAGTCTTTAGCCCTTATGGTGGCATTTGGTTCATTCTCTAACCACTCCAGGGCTGTGTATCATAAGAAAGACACATAAGCCAACTCCAATTCTACGAGGCAATAGTACTATATATTGCTTGCTCAGAAAATAGCTGCAAAAATAAACAAATTGTGTGGCAAACTACCTGGTACCAGCTTTGCTTCATCCGTTCCAACTATACAATGCGGAGGATAAGGGTGCTCAGGAACATCTGGGTGATGAGAATCTAGGAAAGCAAAAACAGGCCAATTCTTCTTACAGAAGACTCGTGCAAGTCTCACTGACTCATCGACCATATCCTGGATTTGCTTATCGGGCTGCCTAGGTGCCTAGTAAGAAAGGCGGACACAATATCAATTTTATGAGATCCTCCATGAACTCGTATAGGTAGCAATGAACCATCATTTGAATATTTTGCAATTCGATAGTTGCCTGACCATGTATTTTTTTTATTTTTTTATGTTTGCCCAAGCTTCACAACAGATTTATTTGCAGTCTTTACTTCCAACTTTCAAACAGTCTCAGCTTTAAATTATTACAAATTGAAAAACAAATCTTTAGAATTTAACATATTGTAGACCATCCCAATAGAGAAGTAACCATCATGCTTCATTAATTCATGAAAACAAAACCAAGAGACAAAGAACATAAACATGGGATGCCTACTCTATCATCCCGAATTGGATTCGAGAAATACTCAACCGAGATACAGAAAGACAAGTTAATAACAAAAATCTCTCTACCGCATGCCTGAGCACCCAGAAACAATAGGAACACGTCCATATCGAGCATGTGGATCGCTGGCCATCAAAGGAATGACGTCGACAACTAAGCGGAAGAAAGAAAAGATGGACCGGAGCATTACCAGATTCCCAGCACCGACGGTGCAGAACCCATTCACGACATCGACAAGAACGAGACCGGTCCTGACGTCCCCGGACAGAACCACGGAGTCTTGCTCCACGGGGAGATGCTCCTTCAACAGCTCGAGCGGCGACGACACCATGTCCCTTCTTCCCTCGCAAATCAAGATCGACCCCAGAAAACCAAAATGGGGGGGGGGGGGGGGCAGAGTTGAATATTCAGAAGGCACGGTGCGAATTTAGCTCGCTTTCGTCCGTCTTTGCGCGAACCCAGAATCTCTGGTTGGTTCCTGTCGCAGTTCTTTCTAGAGCAGATGCAAACTGGGTCCTCGGTCCAGTCAACGAAAGGACGTGGGAAGAGGTGAATAGATTGAGAGAGATCGGGCGACGAAAGGCGTGGCTGGGAGCGCCCTTCGGATACGGATACGACGCTTTTTCAATGTTAGGTTAATGCAGATTTTTCCTTCGCGCTTCAATACTTTATATTAAAGTGGCAGCTCCGACTTTGACTTTTGACACTATATTATTATAATACCTGACCAAAAGGATCATATGATCCAAATATACATATATTTCGAAAGAATTTCAATTAAGGGCACGAAGTGCTCTAATTTTCCTCAAATAAGAACCTAAAGTGCAATTATTTTCTCAAAGAATGGCATGACCTCACCAACTAATAAGGGCATTTTCGTCCTTTTATTTTTTTTCCCAATTTTTTTTTCTTCTTTCCCATTCCTTTTTTTTCCTTTGTAACCGGCCACCAATGGCCGACGAGGGTTGCCTCGTCGAGGCCCTCGTTAGATCGAGCAAGGGCGACCCTCGCCCAATCAAGGTCCACTCTTGCCTGTGGCTGTTGAGGGCGGCCTTGCCTGGGTAGGGCAAGGGTCACCTAAGTAAGGCAGTTGACCCACAGCCTCGCTTGGGCAAGGTGACCCTCACCCATGGCTAGTGAGGGCCTCGACCCTTGCCAGCGGCTAGCCGGGCTCTCGTCCAGTGGCTGGTGAGGGTCACCAAGCCCTCGCCGGCTAGCAATGGTTAGCGACAGAGAAAAAAATGGTAAGAAAGAAAATGGGAAAGAAGAAGAGAAAAAAGGAAAATAAATAAAATAATGAAAATGCCCTTTGATTAATGAGGTCAGATATTTCTTTGAGGAAAAAAAATGACATTTCAAATCTTTATTTGAAATAATATCCATTTCACATTCTTATTTGATAAAATGAAAGCACTTCATACCCTTATTTAAAACAAAATTCACATTAGGTTTTTATTTGGAATTTTCCCCTTATTTGAAACTTTAATTAAATTTATAGTTACTTTTTTATAAGTAGCTTTGTCTTTACATGATTTTCTCCTTCCATTCATATAAACGATTATAAATCATTATAATTCCGCGGAAGTGAATAGAACATACCCGCTTTTCTCCCATCCGAAATAAAACATCAACATATCAACCTTCAAATTGGAAATCAAAACAGCTAAATATATGAACACGCATCTCACATTAACAAATGGAAAATTAAATCATAGTTTTATATCGAACTCATCTGCGTGCGTACTATTGATTCACCTTTTTTGAGCGTGCGTAATAACATTCACTTTGAGTTAGCCCAACTATCACCATCCTTCTTTTTCTCTAGTTGGGAATCCTCTATCCAGTGTCATGTTTTTCGTGGTATCTCAATAAATCTCAATCATTGATTACAGAAGTGAGATTTGTTTCAACAATTGACACTTGTCAAGATGTCAATGAAGCATCGTGCACGGTAAAATTTTTTTTTATCAATTGTGAATTTTTTTTTTCTATTTAGTATATCGTGATTGTGCACATCTATTAGTTGGCTAGCCCCCAATCTCAAATCAGATTTGACTGCTTCAGAACCTGAACATATCAGACAATTACATAGTTATATAATTCTGCAGCAGTTGGAGGTGACTACAAGTACATGGTAGGACTTGGTCTTTCATTAGGAATGCTCATTTTATATCTTCTGGTGAGAGAAATTACACTTGTAACATATAAATTTAACGTTAAAAATGTGTTGTATTGACTGTCACTTGTTGTTTGTTCTTTTCTGATTTGGCAGTGTTACACATTATGATTTTTTTTCAGAAGAATGAACATTGACAATCTTCATAATAAAAAAAATATTGACACTTAGATTTGCATAAGAATAATCTTTTAAAATTTAAATAAATCGTTGTTAACTTTAAAAACCAAAGTAAATTTTAGCCGGATGCCCCTGGATTTTTCTTCCATAAAATGAACTGCTCTTTGTCGTTTTCTCTCTCTCTCTCTCCTTTTTGAATGAATTACGTTAAAGCATTATTTTATGGTTGACCAAAAAAGAAGAGACTGTTTCATGAGCAGACCGCAACTTGCTAGCACGCGCACCCGGCTTAATGAAATGGATTCAGGTGTGGTATTCTTATATGACAGAAAATGACATGAAATTAGTGGATTTTGGCTAAGAATGATCGTGTTCGAGTCAATTTCGTGTCAATTTGTGAGACACGATTGATTATCGTGTTGACTAGCCTGACATGAAATTGACCGTTATAACATGCTTAGGTGAGTTAGTGCCAACACACATATATGTGACTGTTTAGACATTAATAGTTAGAAAACAATTCTTTGCATGTCATTCACCATTAAGCTTTTCAATTGGTGGTACTTCATCGGCTATCAACATGTGGTTTCATCCGATTTGACTGTATTCTATGCGGTTTCATTCGATTTGAGTGTATTTTATTAATGAATTCTCCTAATTTGTAAATAAATTTTGTGAATATTGAGGATACTTTATGTCAAGCCCATTTGGCGGGTTGTCTTATTTCATGCTAGGTCATGTAATTGTGTTGATTCATCAGCCTATCATTAAATTGTGTTCATGGGTCTTATCATGTTAACTCATTAATTTTCAATTTCAATTCGTGGTCATGTCACCTATGTCAACATGATTAACCATGTCGTGTTTGAGCTAACCTATTCTGTACAAAACCCTTATGCCGACACGACACGAGCACGGCCCCCGTGCCACCGCTAGATGGATTTGCTACGGAAAAGCAGGAGAAGTTAGGGTTGTGCTTCGACTCCTGTCAAAGCCCAAAAACAACTAGAATCGGCCTGATTAGCCCAGTTCATGGCAGAATCGGGCCAATTCTTGATTTCGAAATCCTAACAAGCCATTCCAGAGTTGAACCGGTCTAGAACTGATCTTATGCCATGTGTCCTCTTTTTGGCTAAATAAAGAACTTCATCACTTTGTAAACTTAACGGTCGGACTAAGCGCCACTGCATGTCCATAACGACCAAGCCAATCTAGTGTTGTTCCACCAAACTAGTACTGACTTAGCTCACTGCTGCTTCGGAGGGAGTTTATCAGATTCATTCTCCAGTCTGAGCACAAAGTAGAGATAGATGCTTACCTCTCATCTCCACGAATCGAGCTCGTATGGATCTCCATAGTCGTCTTCATCCATGTGTCCGGAGATGAAGGATGCCATGACCGACCACCCTCGTCGGATCCAGTGACCTGCATGAACACCGCAGAGGCTTTAACAACTGCAGAAAGAATGCTTATCGACTCTGTCGATGTTCTTTCCCTTCTATACAGCCGTGGAGCAATACTTAATCAGATTCACCTCTGGTTTCCACATCTTTCAGTGCTTCTCTCTGGACCCCGTTAACAATATCTGCCAATATCGGGGTTTCGCTGATCGCCTGGGACGAGATAAGAAGGCGTTTTGAGCTGAACGCTTCTCCAGCTAGTTTCCTCAAGGATGAAATGGCCTTCTGGTGGTTAAAATCGATATTTTTTAACGGGTGTTACAGTGATGACACATACTAGATAGATTGGAGCGAATCCCAAGCACATATACCTTACCCGGCTTACAAGACGTCCAAAAAGAAGAAGAGGGTGCCGGCTTCTTCTTGAAGGAAAGAAAGGAAAACGCCAAGCGAGGGGCCTTTGTCGACCAATTTGGACGGACCCAATCTGGCCATTTTGACGAATTGGAGGACTATGTTGTCCAAGGGAAAGGTTAATGGGACTAATTGCAAGTGTGGCTCAAGTTGAGGATCACACGTCTAGTTACCCCTAAACATGTAGACAGTAGATGTTTGCGTTTTTGAATACTTATTAATCCTCAGAGGTGAGCACCAGGTCAGTTCGACCTGAGTATTGGACCGAATTGACATAAACCGACGGGTTCAAGGCTGATTTTGGGGTGAACCGGTTAGGTTCCCGCAAACCTAGAATTGCCTTAGGATTGATTCAGCTTCTGATTCCAATCTAGAACCGCCGATTCTTGGGTTAAAAACCAATCCAGTTCCCGGATTAAACCAATTCTGAAGCCTCTTCAAAAAAGAAAATATATTGAACCTGGCCCTCAACATAAAAAAAAAGAACAACATAAGTAGTTAACCAACATATGTTCACATCCAAAATGGTGCAACTTTTATATATATATATATATATATATATATATATATATATAATATAAGAACTTGGGTTTTGTTACCCCAAACATAAAATAGACCGATCAGTACGGTTCTCGATTTCAAAAGGGGTCCTAGGGTCGGTTCTCGGTTCTAGATCAGGAATTAACTCACCCCAAAATTGATCACCCGTACTAATTCTCATACTTAATTCCTCGGTTTTTGCCGTTGTCTGATCCAAACATATATGCCTCTTGCTCATGCTCCTAACTTAGACACTGATTTGTCCAGATAATCATATCCTGTGTACACAATTTTAAACCATCCACAGCTCCACGTCTAAACCACAGCTAGATACTTAACTAGAACGAGTTTAGAAGGGTATGCTTTTATGGTTAATTTAAATCATCTCTGCTATTGTGGGGCGATTCCGGTGTTCAATGAGGCAAAATCCAAAACACTGCACCATGTTGATGAATTGACAAAAGCGTTTGGTAACTATCGCATCCTGTTTCTTACAAAAAGTTTGATTGAGAACTTGCTTAGCATGTCACGCGTTAGTAACTTACTAATGTGTTTGGAAAAGTACTCGTGCCATTTGATTCCTTCAAATTATCAACTACTTCACAAATTTACCTATATTTACTTTCCTAGATTAATGTTCATACCAAATTACCAACATTAGTTGAGCCACCACATTAGTAATTACTAATGCGTTAAAACTTATCAAATAAAAGATAGTAACTTCGGATAAGAGTTTCTAGTTTCATTTTTTTTTTTGGTAAGGATAAGAGTACGTATTATTTTTCAAGATACCATGTACAAACAAAAGCCAAAGACACCCGACGAATCAACAAGGACATGGAAAGTCCAAATGGAGTCAAGGGTGGCTGAACAAGACCTATACAACAAGCCAAAAGAGGCTAACCAAAATCAAGAAGAACAACAACTAAGGGAGGGCTGGATTGGCTTCAAATATCGAAGGAGAGAGTTCCCACTTTCTTTGTATCTTCCGGTTTAAGGGAGTGTTAGCAACTGTTCCCATGGATGACGCTTTGTCCTTCACCACCTTGATGAGATGTTTGCGTATATCCGGAATATAGACATTCTTGTTCCTGAAGATGGAGTTATTCCTTTCGGTCCAAATGATATGACATAAAGTACCGAAGGCAAATCTGGATAGGCGATGAGCAAAGGAAGTACCACCGCAGGTTTTCATTGTCCAGGCGATATGGTTGTGCTAGGGTCTATTACGCCACGGGAGGTTCCATTTCGTAGCCCAGCAGGAGGCCAGCCTGCTCGTGGACGGGCAAGCAAAGAAAAGATGGTTGATTGAGTCTGGGACCGATTCACAAAAAACACATAAAGCTGTATCAATTCTTCAATTTTGTAGGAGAAGAGTCTGGGAAGGCAGTCAGTTAAGAGAGACTATCCATAAGAGGAAGCCATGACGAGGGGTGATGTGCTTATCCCACACAAAGGAGTGCCAGGGGGCAGGTTGTCCTGTTGCTCGAATATGGTTTCAGACGCGCGCAACTGAAAAAGGAGCAGACGGGGAGGAAGCCCATATAATTTCATCGGGGAGATCGTCCACAAACACGGGAGGAGGCTCGGGCCAGCTTAAGATGGAGTCAAGAGTAGTTGATGTTTGCTGTGTGCCATCATAAATGTTGATAAATTATTCATATAAAGTCAATAATTTTATTGAAAAGTTGGTAACTTAAGCTTTGCCAGCAAATGTTGGTAAATGAGCACAATTGTTGGTAATTTTTTAAAAGACTTGATAATTTCTTATAAGAGTAGGTAATTTTAACACATTGGCAACCTCCCAAATAATTTTGGTAAACTATTCGGATGGTTGGTACTTTTGAAACAATCAAATAAATGTTTGTGAGTATAAATTTTGGTAAATAATTGAAACATTGAATAGGTGGTAGTTTCGAAACAATCAAATCATGTTGGTAACTCACCTATGTCTTTTATCTACGACTTACTTCTCTTTCATGTCTTTTGCCGTCGATGTAATTATCGTATTACTTGCTAGATTAAATTTAAGATTACTCTCTCATATTATATAAAAAGATATTCTATGATTTATAATAAAAGTAGTAGTAATCATAAATACATTACCAATTGGGATTTTTCGAAACAGAGTATGAATTCTTCATTTTATTGGTCCAACCAATCCAACCATAAATTATTCTATAGACTATTCTAATAGATAATATGAATTTGAATACCCTCCAATTCAAAAAAGGATATAATTTCAATTCACGCTCCAATTTTTTTATATAAGAGTTGGTAATTTTATATAAGATTTGATAACTTAAGAACCGCAAATAAATGTTGTTTATTGATGGAATGGTAAGTAATTCTTTTAAATTCCATATTAAAGTTGATTACTTTAGCTCCACAAATAATTATGAATAAATTATTGGAAGAGTTGGTATTATGAAACCATCAAAATTAAACTTGGTAATTGGAGTTAAATAAAATTTAGTGTTTTAATATAAGATTTTGTGTCCTTAACACCTTGGCAAGTTGAACAAAAAAATATTGGTAAATTATTGGCACGGTTGTTAATATTAAAACAATCAAATAATTGTTGGTAATTTCTCAGATAAGAGTTGGTAATTTTATACATAAATTTGGTAACTTAAACTTCGCAAATAAATGTTGGTGAATCATTGGAATATTTGGCAATTTTGAAAAGAGTTGATAATTTCTTATGGAAGTTGGCCACTTTAACCCGTTGATAAACTCCAAATAAATGTTGGTAAAATTATTGAAACAGTAAGTTTTCTGAAATAATCAAATAAACGTCAATAATTAGACTCAAGCAAGAGTTGATAGTTTCGTATAAGAGTTTGTAGCCTTATAAGTTTGTAAGCTGTGTAAATAATTGTTAATAATTAGACTATTGGTAATTTGGAAACAATAAATGTCGATGACTAACCCAAATGAGAGTTGGTAATATGATAAAAGAGTTGACAACTTAAGCTCTGCAACTAAATGTTGTTAAATTATTGGAATAACCAGTAATTTTCAAAAGTGTTCGTAATTTCACCAAGCTGTTGGTAATTTATTGTAATAATCGGTAATTACTCAACAGGGTATCTCCTATCCGATGTGTGACTGGGAGGTCACAAAAATGCTGCATCTATTCATTAAGTTACGAAGGAAATCGCTTGCTATGATGCAACACAAAATTATTAACCCCCGCGTCTCCCAATGAGCATTTCGTAGTTTAACTTATGCACTGCGAGAATATGAATAGCGACTCGGTTGTGTGTTGAATATGCCCTACTTATTTTTACTCTTTGCTTCATCGAAAGGCGGCCCGTGTAGAATGCCTGATCCGCTTATGTAATGCCTTGCTTATTGGGACGACTCAGGGAAACAAGCTTGGTATGGCAAGCATCTATACCTTCTTATCAGAAAAATTTTGAATCTAGCCTCTGTGGTGTATGACGATGTGCTTTCGGTAACTATTTCGATTTACATAGGATCGACGGCGGACAGTTTACTTTGCCACTCTTGAATGAACGTCCGAAGGGTGTGATTCGGCGTGAGGAAGTGGTGCTTGAGCTTCAAGTTGGTCATTGGGGAAGCGTCATGCCCTGTCCACAGCCACTCCTCTATGGCCTCTAGTTCATATGAAAAGCCATCTGCTGCTACATGAGGGTTCTTCATGATCTCCTGCACAAACAGCAGAAAATTGTGCATTCATGCGACCTTCTACGCACTAATTAGAGATACGGCACCTAGCGTGTGTAATCGAACATCATACCTGAAATATGGGGCAGATGAACATGTCGGGGATGCCGCTCGAGTCGTCCCGGTCGGCTCCCTGACCGATAGCCACCTCATTCCTTCCTCTTGCCACAATCCCGTTCGCTCTTCTTCTTAGATTTTTGAGCTCGTCTATGATCGTTCCGATGTCAAAACCTCCAGCAGGTTCTGGATCAACAGACAAGCACCTCAAGGCTATCCCGGCGAGCTCTTCCGCCAGATCCAACGGCCACCGTCCGGCCATCTGATCCAATACTTCGATGAGGCCCATGTGGTCCATTGTCATTGCCTGTTCGAGTAGCCCGGACCAGTTCCTTCCTGTCAAAAGTTGGACCAGTATAGCACCGAAAGCTCGGATATCCACGTGCACATCCTTATGGTCGTGGCTTTCGGCCCCATCGAGCCCGAAATTACTGATTTTCGCTACGAGATTGCGGTCGAGGAGGATGTTAGATGGGGTTAGGCGTCCGTGAATCATTGGCGTGGGTTTGGCCGAGTGGAGGAAACCCAAGCCTGATGCCACATCATGGGCAACGCGGATGCGGTCGTGCCACCGGAGGGGCTGGTTACTTCTTCTGGACTTTTTGTGAGGGGAATACAGAATATCCCTCAAGCTCCCGGAATGCATATACTCGAAGGCTATGCATTTCAGCTCCGAACAAAAGCAGATGATCGCGACAATATTCGGGTGTCTAACTTGACTGAGAAATCTCACCTACAAATAGAAAGGCCAATTTCAGCTATAACCCGAGACGTTATTGAGAGTTCTTTTGAAAGACATAATAAGCATTTCATTTACCTTCTTTTGGAAATTGTCTTGAGATAATCCATTTGAAGAGCTGAGAAATTTAACCGCGACCGTTGTCGCATGATTTATCCGTCCTCTATACACATTCGTCCAGTCTCCTCCAGACTTCAATCTGAGACGCTCGGCGAAGTTGTCGGTCGCCAGCCTGATCTCGTCCTCTGTGTACTCTCGAAACCCGCAGCTAACTTCGTTCAGCCTGTTAACCATTTCGATCGTGTCTTTTTCTCTACAAAACTCGATCCGGCGTTGGAGGACATCTCTCTGTCGCCTCAATTCCTCGATCTCCCTCACCATTTCCGCTCTTGTTATGACTGCTTTCTCTAGGCGGGCCTCGGCATGCACTTTTGCGAGGTTTGAAATTTGGAGTTTATTCGTGAGTTCGCTCTGAAGTTGCAGGAGAGACTTTAGCTTGCTCCTGCTCTCTTCGGTGTCCCTCCTCACTTCATAGAGCTTATCCTGCCCGGCCTCCAAATCTTTCCGAATTGCCACTCGGTTCTTGAATTCTTCTTTAGCACGGGCTTCGATGTCTTCTATCTAGAGAGGATTGAAAACACTCAGAAAATGGAATTCTCAAAGCAATAGATAGCTGTAGAACAGCGAATCGACGCAATCTTACTCGCTCATTGCACAAAGAGATGGCCCATTCGGCTTTCGAATGTCTTTCTAAGTTCTCCTGAGATTCTTTCCTCTTCAATTGGATTGTCTGGTGTGCTTCCTCTATTTTCCTCTTGAGAGCCTCAACCTTTTCTGCAGGGCTCTGGTCGATTACCAACAATACAGGGGTAACACGTAAATCATCATCAAGATCATTTCCCCAAATTGCGGGAATGCAAGAAAGAAAAATTTTGACAAATCTACTAGTTTTGAGTCTTCGACACTATGGAAAGGTCTTATATTTGAGTAACTGTGAGTACTTCGTTTCAAGAACTAAAAAACTATAGAACAAATCAGTGAGCTCTTCTCAGATGTCACATTTTTTCAAACTTTTAAGAAGATAAAAATAAGAAAAGGAGTAGGAACTTGAATGCTTACTTGTTATGACAGCTAAGTGAAAGTGGAATTGTTAGAACAGAAACATCACATTCTAACTGCTCCTAACTAAAAGAATGACGATAGAGACAGTCTGTGACATCAGACTATTATCTAATTATTTCCGAATTCACCAAGAAGGGAACAGAACAAATTGAGGGGAAAAATTCAATAGCTCACCATAGTAGTATCAGCATCCTCCGGTGCATCTGGCTCTACCAGGCTAGCCATTCCACAGTCCTCGAAACTATCATCTTCTTCACAGGAAATCTGCAGATCCTGGAAGTAATCTTCGATTTCGTCCACATAGCGTTCCCACTGACTCTGCAACTCGGGAGAGCCCAAGTTCGCCAACGATGGGGGCGCGCAACTAGAATGTCTTCCCAGCGAAATGTTGTCACTGAACATCTTTCCAAACCAACCTTTCAAGCTAGACTTCTCTTTTAACTTAGCGACCATCACGCCCTGATCATCCTCCATGATTCCGTCTTCACCCTCCCATCTTTGATGCACCAGTTTTCCATCACATATCAAGTACAATTGGCAAAAGTCAGGCTTTTGCCTATGGACATAGAATGACCCGCTGATTGCACCTTTTGATTTCCTACACCCAATATGTATCAATCAGAAAAACTGATGACATGCCGACTGATTTCAAACGAATTATAACGCTAAAAGCATAAGACTAAGAAGGATGGGTTGTAAGGCAAGGCTATGGCATACCATGATGAAGAGGAGGATTTCATGAATGTGAGATCCATCACCAACTTGGTTATATGCAATCCAGAAATCAAATCCACAATGAGCTTGTGAATGGGTTCATCATATTTCTCTACTTTTACTGCTTCAGCCTTCACCTGTGAGCAGTAATAGCAAGCTTCAATATAAACCAGGACCAGAAGCCAATCAAAGGCAATGCAAATAAAAAGAGAACAACATAATTTGCCAGAGTTGTTTTGGTACTTCGCCCCTTGAAACCATTTCGCGGCTTCCCCATCCATTTAAACCGTCTAAGTATTAAAATTCACCAACTTGATCAATCCGGAGTCAACTCCCCAATACAACACTAATCTCAAAGCTTCAAATGTCTCTCTAAGTGTATCTCTCGCTAAAAACCAGTGCTCAATCTTGATTTTCAATGACAAATGTGTTTCCGACATATATATATATCTTGATCAAGTGATTACAATTCATCCTCTGACCAAAGACAAGGTTTAAGACAAGTTGATTTATGGCAAAAGAACTTAATCTACTCACTGACAGAGCTTGAAGGGAAAATTGTCTACCTTGCCGCAGAAAGCTATGCACTTGGAGAGGAGATTGTCAATCTTTTCCTGCTCATTCTTTTTGAGAATTTCCAGCACCTCCTCACTAACAGAACTTGCAGGAAGCTTTCCAACTGAAAATCCACCGAAAAACAAAAAAGAGGAATCATGACCCCACGAAGCACAATTATCTCAAACGCGTAAAAAACAAAAGGCAAACAGCAAATGCTTCAACAATTGTGAAACTTACATGGACCATGTACGAATTCCTTGGATATGTTTCTTGACACATGAAGGATGACTATGTGAATTGGCTGAGAAGACCACTTCTTCAGAGCCCACTCCAAAGTCTTGAAGTTATCTTGCAGATCATTCCCCACGGTGACATACACTTTCTCTGCTTCAGCATCCATCTTTCTTTCCCCAAAGCTCTCGGTGATCACCTAAGTTTCGAACACCGGACAAAAGAAAAATCAAGACTCTGTCAATCCTGGGTTATATCGATAACCCAAGCTGGGTATTGCAAGAAGTGATTGCATGGCTTCTCAGGTGGGAAAACTAGAGCAGAGCACAAGATGGGCCTTCTGTGTGGAAAAATGAATAGGTAAAGCAAAACGGAAAGGTAATGTGGTAGTCGATTTTTTCAAAGCTAGAGGTGGAGAATTTCCAAAGCCAATACTTTGCGGATATTCTTTTGTCAATAATATTTTAGTGTACAGAGCGGGTCGGCGAAAAGGGCCAGGCAACTGTGGACTTCCTTGATTGAAACGCTGAAATCGGGACCAAGAACAGCTTTGGTCGATGGCTTGGTCTTTGGTTTTCCGAGTGATGTGGACGTCCAAGGTTTTGAATTTTCCGAGCAATTCTCCTGCGAGCCCCTTCCACAGCAGCACGGGGGCGACAGACCGGTGGAGGAAGATCCAACGTAAGTGGAGTCCGCAGATGAACCAACCTCCTCGGACACGGTTCCGTGTACGCGTGAGACAGGCATTGAGGATTTTCTTGGAAGTCACCATGTTTTGTTGTCAGCAAAAGGACACCAGGAGTGTCACAACTTGTGTACGAAAATCACTTTGGTGCCATAACTTTTTTTTTGAACACTTTGATGTCAACTTTTTTTGTAAAACCATCATTTTAGTGTCAATACTAACGTGGCTCGTCGGAAATTCGATGTGGCGTTGACATGACTCGTCGAAAAGGTTCACGGCTCGTCGAAGAGGTCTAGTCAGCATTAAAAACTTGTTTAGCCCGCTGACGTGTACTTTTTTTAAAAAAAAATTAAAATTATATATAAAAAGAAAACGTTGCAACAACAGCGAGGGAGTCCTCATCTTTGCTGCTGCCAACCCACCACTGCCGGGAAGAGCCAGTGGTGGTGGGCGGAGTGGTCGGTGAGGGTTGTCGGCCCCTGGCCGGGTCCCGGCGATCCTTGCCGAGACCCAATTGGATCTTGCGAGGCGAGACCTCGCCGTCGCCTGGGTCGCGACAGCGAGGTCTCACCTTGCCGGATCTAACCCTCGCCGATCACTCCGCTGGGTTGGCGGCAACAGCGGCGAGGGCTCCCTCGCCGCTGCTACAACGTTTTTTTTAATCAAAAAATTCGAAAAAAAGCCACTTAATTTCCACAAAAGCCACCTAATTTCCACTTGTACAAGTCAGATCATTTTTTTTAATATAAATGCCAGGTCAGCTTTTTTGCCGGAGTCACTAAAGTGATCTATTTTCCTACGATTTAGCATTAAAGTGATCTTCGTACACAAATTATAATATTTCTGGTGTCCTTTTGCCTTCTGTTGTCCGATATGAGTTTCCACGAACGTTGCAGGAAACTGATGTTCATACAGAACAAACGTTGTAGGAAACTGATACGAGTTATCCGGGAGGTCCGACGTTGATTTCTTTAGGCGACGGAAGGAAGGCGATCCAGCCAGGTTCTCCTGGAGAGGACAATTTCCAAGTTAGGTAGGTCAAAGAACGTTCACTGAGATTCGTCATTTGTCAGCTGTGCCTTACACTAACTTTCCGGTATAGAAAAATTGCATCAACCCTCGCCCCACCAAACCCTAATATCACCCTTAGTTCCCTCCCTCCAAATGCCTCGATGGCAAGATCCTATCGGCATCCTTAAGATTCGCGGGTCTTGCCTCGTCGACCCTCAATGACAACACGAAGAAAACTTCCCCTAGACCTAACCCCGCGCACATGCACATAAATTTTCTATCCAAAGGTGAGCGATGTCGGGTGGCGGCAACATGGTTAGAGGTCGAGGTCGCCGCGGACAGAAGCAATTTTTGGGTGGTGGCCAAGACTGCCGATGGTGGTAGCAACGAAAGTGGAGGAGGTGTGGGTAGTATAGGCTGGCTAGCTATTTGTGCGATACAGCGCATGAGGTTCTGCTTAGGGTTTTTACACGTTGGGATTTTAATAAGGAGTCTATTCAAAGTTAGATAGGCTCGAAACTTACTACTCAACTTTTTTTGTGTATAGATTGCACTGAACCGAATTGATGAGTGCATACTCTCCGAATTCACAATCTCAACCCAAAATTGACGGACCGCTTTTGGCGTCCAACTTTCAAGGGAAGGTTTCTTGAATGACTTGGTTGGTCCACACGACATTCTGCGTGTACTACAGTGCAAAACGTATTTTGTTTGCTAACTATAGTTTGACAGCTCCAAGCGCTCAGCTCAACAAGTTTGACCAAACTTTCCTACGCGGCAATCTTGAAAGAAAGAACGAATTTTATTCTCGAATTGCGATATAAATTGACTCGATCTTGGCCGGTCGAGACCAAATGTCAAGGGATCAAAATGGATTGCGATCTCTCATTTTGTGTTTGGTAAGGATAAGTTCTCACGGTCCGTGACATGTAAACGGAATCGAGCATTGAAAAGGATCTCAACCCAATCCAGATTATTAAAAGAACTTGATATGCGTCATTTTCTTTTAATTAGACATTTGATTCTGACAAATATCTTGTAGATTAATTCATTAAGTCGATATTGTCTCATTAATTGATAAATGACAAAAAAACGTTCAATGAACTTCTTAGCCAATTGCCCTAATAGTGCCCGGAGCAATGCGAGTCGAACAAGTAGTCCAGAAATATGCGGTGCGTGCCTCGTGGCCCACAAGGACTAATGGTAGCCCGCCCGTTGACCAGGCGTACTCTAAGGCTGGCAATTCCCGTTAGCATGTCATAATCGTGTTTGTAATCCGTATAAGTTCATGTTAATTTACAATCTGTAGAATTTAACTATACACATCAAACAATTGAATTACGATGAAAACGCGTTAATTCGTGTAAATATATGAAGTTAGGCTCTACCGTGTCATATCGTATTCGCGTTTTCGTTTGGTAAGTTAGGTTTTACCTCGTGTTGAATTCGCATCGTGCGAACTGAGTAGACTAAACAACTCATGAGTCATAAGAGATGCTGCATTTGGGGCCTGAATCTTGACGGGCCTCATCGTTCTTTGAAGTCACAATCTGGCCGAGGCCTGAATTTTGATGGGCCTCGTATTCTTAAATTTAGAATCCCAATTAGGCCCAAGCCTTTTTCTTTTGCCATCCAAAAAAAAAAAGCAAACAAGAAGGCAAATTCCAAGTTACGACAATTGTCTGACAGCAATTTCATCTGTGAAAATGGTCGATGTAGTTCTTTACAGGCATTTGTCAAATATCTCATAACCGCAGCACTTCCACAGCATCAGTTTTTCAAGAACACAACCTCACAAAGAATTTAAGGTATAGTAATTTCTAAAGTATGGGCGATAGATTCATGGGTGAGTAGGTTTCATGCTAACAACCTTGAACCTATCCTATCAAGAAAGGCTCCCTGCTTTTTTAGAATCGAAAACCGGACCGGTTCCCTCCGGAAGCGGCCTGGAAAGAAGCCTAATTCTAAGCAATATAACTATTATTTCAGAAAATATACCATGTTAGCAATTTGTAGCATAGTGGAATCGCCACTGAACCCGTCTCAATCCTAAAAAAGGCCAAAAGATGAATTATGGCGAAAGATATTTTGTCGATAATCCAATTTCGGCGAAACATGAATTCACAGGAATTAATGGTGAAGTGAATATATTCACATCTGATGTATAGATCTGTGATAGGTTTTCTGGGTGTTCATGTTGGTAGGAAGAAGATGATGAAGTTCCTTTTTAGGCTATAGGAAAATGATGAAGTGAGATAACTGGACTTAAATGGGTTGGATAGACTTGGGCTTGGCTTTGGTTTTTGGTATGGTGAGTTTTGGGCTGGGTTGAGTAACTGAGCCCCAGTCCCTATTTTCAGAAAATAATAATAATAATTAAAAAATCCGAAGAAAATTAAAAAGAACTGGGGAAATGGTTAGAAACGGAGGCCTTGATTGGGTTTTGAGATTTTAGTATTAGGCTTAGCTTAGTTGCATTTAGTGAGCACACATTTAGTTCAGGGATTATAATGAATACCCTCGATTTAACTTAGGTTTAGGCAAATTGATCGTTTAAGACAAGGATTTGGACTCAGTTTGAACTTAAGCTCATGGGGGTTGCTGTCCTGGGGGTTTAATAACAATGCCATGTATATTATTTGCTTGATACTTTATTAGGTTTACTTTCTTACACTTTACTCTTATCGTATTTATTGTGATTGTTTACTTTTCATTGATTGCGCACTCGTGCATGGACATTATTGAGTGGCATAGGTTAATGATTGCATGGACACTTAGATAACAAATTAATCAAGTTTTGGTACCGAGCGACATTAGTTAGATAATTAATGTAATCAAGTCCCCGATTCTATATCTTTGGTCGGGTAGGAAATGAGTAATATTCTCATATCTCCTAGGCTCCTAGCTGGCCTCAATAGGCTAGTGGCGACTCCCTCACTTGATAGAATTCTTTAAGGATTAATCGAATTTAAAATGAAAACTCCTATGTCGCATGAGATAAGGATTTGGGGGAAAACCCATGCGGATCGAGCACCATTGGTCCTCAGCTCGACATCACTTGTAAACCCGCATCTCCCCGCCCATCGGGAGGGTCATGGCATCGGGTTCCGAACATATCCGCAACATAGTTATCTTCTTCTTCTTCTCTTTTATAAATAAAGTAAAAAGACGGAGCAAAAAATCGGTTCTACCCAAGTTTCACGATACAAGACCTGAAACCGAACGGTTCAAGGCCGGTTCATTAATTTTTACACGGGAACCTACCGGTCTCTTTGTAAATGGGCCAAGTAAAGCCACTCCCTAGGTCACCTAGTCCGATTTCTCGCTCCTGCTCTAAACTATATGCATCACCGCGCATACGAACGCAAGCACTTCACAGCACATCCACAGCGCAGCACGCGCCTACTCGTTTTCTAATAGCTATCGCCAGCTTATTGCAAGCTTATCGATTCGACACGCACACGAGCGTGCTTCGAATTGAAGCAATTATACGAAAAATTAAGAAAGATAAATTTTTTTTTCTTGTCGAAAATTGTGTACGGGGGGAGGGCGAGACAAGCTTGAGAGCAAGACAAAGAGGAAGACGAGTAAAAAGAAGCAAAGGAATGGCTTTAAAAAACAAGGGGGCATGATTTTGGGGGGGGGGGGCGGCAAATGCGTGGGGAGGAGACAAACGCTGCACGTGCGACACCGAAATCGTCGAGAGATATTGGAATGAAACGATGCCCTGCACGTGCTGCCCGGTCAAAGGTCAAAAGCTCCGACTGCACGGCCACTCCTATGCCCGACCCATTTATTTATTTATTTTCATTTTGTATGATTTTTTAAAAATTAAATTAAGGGAAGTAATTTTTTTTTAATTAGGAAAAGTTGATTAATAAAAGAAGGAAAGGGGAGAGAGGGAGCCGGAGATAAGGACGGTGATTGGGATTGACTTGCAGGTTGGTCGGCAGAGAATCTATGCCGCTCATCATGAAAGGTTCCCCTTTTTCCCTCTTTTTTTTAATTATTTAAATTTTGATATTCTTCTGACCTGATATTTTCGTTTTTACCAAAAAAAAAAAAAAGGAGAAGGAGGAGGAGTTTGGATAATCGATTCTTGGCCCGGTCTAATTTCAATGTGAAACCGGGAACTGGATCGGTTCCCAATTTTGAGAACCGGGGACCAGTCCGATCCGGTCTAATGAAACATGTCACTTTTTTTTTTCACCACAATAAGAGAGAGTGATAAATCTCAACATATTGACGGAAGCCATAATAAGTAACGAGTCATTGTGGTGCAACAATAAAGGAAAAGCAGTTTATTAATTTTTTTAAAGAAATAAAAAATAAAAAATATATAGTCGGTCTGGTCCGATTCTCCCTTGAAACCGGGAATTGGATTGTCCGGACACTAGTTTCACTTTTAAGAATTGAGAACCAGATCAATACTCTTGGAACCGGACCAAATCGGCCAATCCATTCCGGTTTGGACAGTCCGTTTTGCACACCCTTAAGGAAAAGGAGATGATTTTGATTTAATGAAACTTTTTATGCACGCCATTTCTGATTTACTTGTTATTTGAAAATACAACTTAATCGATCTGTTTTCATGTATGTCGGTTAGTTAAAAAAATGGGAAGTATATAAAAAAAAAAGCTTGCTTGAAGAATGAGTTTAAACAAATTGTTTAGATTATTGTGCATGTACTCAGCCGATAGTTTAAACAAATTGTTTCGATGTAAAACCCATCGGCCAAATGTCAAAATTTCCACCGTTAATAGTTTTTTTTTCAAAAATATTTATACGGTATCTGATGTGGCTAACGGCGTGACGCTAGCCGAGTCAAGTAGCGAAATCAAGGTTTATAAGAAAGTCAGCAAAGTTTCTAGATACTGTTTTTTTTTTTTAAATAAAGAGATGAGCTCATTTCAAGTCTTAAAACTTGTCACAAAACTGCAATCGATTTCTAAAACTTTTAATAAGTGTAATTAAGTATTGAAACTTATCATGAAAGTGCAATTGAGTTCTAAAATTTTCAAAAAGTACAATTAAGTTCTAAAACTTATCAAATTGATCCAATAAAGTCCTTCCATTAATTACATTTTGTGATAAATTTTAGGATTCAATTGTACTTTCATTATAAATTTTAGGATTTTCAGAGTACTTATTCATAAAATAAAAATTATATTGCTTCCTTTTCTTCACGAGAGAGAAAGAGAGTGATTAGGCCCCACATTGAATCCGCAATCGGAAGATTAGGGCTTCAAATCATCGATTTCGAACGAATTCATGGAGTTCAAGCTAATTGTAAAAGTTTGATTGGATTTTCGAGTTCATAAATCTATTTTGAAGCTATTGGAATAAATCATCCATTATGATCGAAGTGACATGGCGTCGTTCTGGCACGGTTGATAAGTTCATTGCGTATTCCACCGCTGTTAGTCGCGACAGACGTGCATAGATTCTTCGAACGGAAACAATAATGCGTTGGAAATTTTTGTCCTCCGAGCAAATCCTTCGATTTTGGATTGTTCGAAAACCGAAGTCATTTTTTATCCCGATGATATAACTTTGGCTAATACGTTACAATTGAGAGATTAATAGAAAAATAAGCAAGAAATAGAGAAACAACACACCGAGAATTTATGCAGTTCGGCCTGTAGCGACCATTGCCCTAACATTCAATATTACATAAGAAGGCTTTCGTCTTGCTTTAGGTTACTCATTTGATACTGTTGACAATTTTTACGATGCGATACGCGTTGTTCTTTGACGGTTCAAGCTTTTAGAAATGATTGCACACCTCGACCTCCGAATGCTGCATGTTCTGCCTGAGCTCCGCCGGGAACAACGTAGACGAGCACGTGGCCAAATCAAATTTAAACTTTTAAATTTTGTCAATTCAATGCTAAACCTTCTTGCCGATTGATCAATGTAATCCTTTTCACAGGCTAATTTCTCTGAATAAACGGTTACTCCGCTAGCTTTTTTGCTTTGTGAATTCAGGAGCACGGGCAGGGAAACCAACTATTTGAAGATCAATGGAACACCCAACGAGTCCTATGCACCAATTAGGTCCGGATATTTAATTTACATGTATGATCATCACCCATATCAATTCGCATGCAATTTGTGAGATACTCCGTCAGTTTCGACATGGAGACGACTAAGCCGTTGTTAATCAAATTTGATATCCGAGATTTATGAGATAAATGGAAGTTAGCTCGAGAATTTTAAATTTATCTTTGCATCGATTATAGGGCACAGTCCATGTCATCCTAATATTGGCATCATGCTAATGAAATCTGCGAATAAAGAGGTCGAGATCAAAGCTCACTTCTGGATTTGCTTTGGCTATTAGACGAAGACAAACGCGAACTCGATTCTCTTTCTGCACAAACAAGTGTGTAAGCGGCAAGCCTTCAATTTCGCCGGAAATTGGAAAGACTTTGTTCGCAAGCAGACAGAGACAACTTTTCTAGGAACCGAAAGAATAAGAATTTTGCACCGGCGAAGGTCGCATATATCGACTAACGCTCGGAACTTTATTGATTCGTGGGACTTTTAAAATATTTCATAGACTTTTAGATAGTCGAATTTCTACGCTCATGTCCTAAAATAATCGAAATAGAAGATTATTAGGTAGAAGAAGTCCGATTCATCGCATCATTGGATACCGCCCTCGTTATCATTTGAATGCGACTTCGACGTGTGAATGTTTATCTACCATTCGTGACGTCGCTTCTTGTGGCATATCGGATCTCCACATCTTCTAGTACCCCTCGAAAATTGATGGGTATCTTCCATCGGGTTAGGATGATCACGTGTACCCTTAATTTCTTCTAATTACAATGCAACAAAACTAAAACATCGAGATCACGACACCGTTTGTTTCGCTAAAAACGAGTTATTTAAAAGAATATATTTAAAAAAAAACAATCGCTTGTATTATTTACGAAAATGAATGAACGGAAAGTTTTTCATCGTCCACGGAAACATCTAAACATAAATTATCGTAAAAAATGAAAATATTTCCGTGAACTAATTATTTTAAGCGATATAGATAATCGTTCTTAGAAAAATAATTTAGTTTTAGCGAACATACGAGTCTACGACAACACGGGATCGAAACCCGACAAAGAAAATGGAGTGCGCGCGTGGCAATTTGAAGGGCCATGAAAATCCGAAGGCCATCGAGAGAGAGAGAGATCGGCGGTGGGGGCCAGCTTGCACCGAATCCAACCCCGAACGAACCGTGCTCACGTGCGCGAGTTTCTATCCGAGAAATGTATTCGTGTCTTTCTAGTTTTTTCTAACTTTTAACTTAGGCCATTCAGATCACCTCGTGCTGCTGAATCGGTCTTCAGGTAAGTTTGCCCCTAAATTTGAGAGGATATATATGCATCTACTTAGCCACATGAACGAGATGGGAAGAGAAAGTTTGCCCTCAAATTGACCCGCCAAGCGCGTTCGATCCCGTTGCTGTGTGCATCTTATCCGACTTGGTGTTCGAATAATGAAGATACTCGCTTTTTCGATTGGCTTGCGTTACAACATGTGCTACCGCTCGATGTGACCCGCGACGTGAAATGCCCTCTCTCTCGGATAAGATTGGGCAATTTTTACATCACCATGACTCCCCCATCGCATTGATTATTAATGATCGTACTGATAGCCCGTTTGGCATAATTATGGCTGAACTGTAATTATGATGTAATGGGAAGTGTTGTGACTTGTTTATTTGGCAGTGTATGTTTTAGAATTGCAGACTCTCTGCAATTTGGAGCTGCAACAGTTACGAGGTGTTTGTCAAATACCTTGTAAAAGTTGTGCACTTCTTTTTACAACTGAAACTATTACGGAAGAGTTGAACCAAATAGTACTCAGAGTACTTTTGAAAAATCAAAATGGTAAGTGAACTAGAAGTTCAAAACATAATAAAAATACTCATAATTTTTGTTAGATGAAAAAACAAAGAGAAACCCTAAAATATGAGAAACTTTAAGTCATTACACCTTTTGGGAATTTGAATATTCGATTTTTTCTCTCTCTTCAACGAGATTTTAGGAGAAACTTGAAAAAAAAAAGGAATTGTGGTTTGGTAAAATCTACACAATTAAAGAATCTCGAGGTCACCTACTCAATATGCTCAATAATATTGGGGAAATTGTCCAAATAGTTAAGAACCTATTGCATGGATGCTAATTCAGTCTTGATCTTTCTAATTTTGTTAATTTAATTATAAAACTTTGCGCAAAATTTCAATGTAGTTATTTTGGTCAATTTTTGCCGAATGTCACTATTGCGGTGGTATGCCACATAAGACGGCTAGCAATGACTAACTGCCACGTTAGCAATTTCTTAGGAAAATTGACCGGAATGACTATATTAGAATGTTGGGCAAAAGTTTAGGACTAAAGTGACAAAATTGAAAAGTTTAGGACTAACATGACATCCATATAATGTGTTTACGATTGATTTGGTAATTTTACCCAACTAAATATCTACATTACAATAGTATTCCAGTAAGATATTAATTTTTGGCCTAATCAAGATATGATATGAAGGAAATTTTATGCGCAAGTTTTATAGACCGCTCTAGATGGATAATGTATTCTTTGAAGGAAATTTTGGAGCAACGTGAAAGAGGAATACATCACTAACCACTTGTCTAAAAATGGTTTTTGTGTAACTTATTGTCTCAAAGTGGTTAAGTGGCATTGATGTGGTTAAGTGGCATTGATACTTTGAGATTCGTCCCTCCATCGATGTTAGACCAGGATCAAAGAATAAGAAGGGAGGGAAAAATCCAATAGAGGGACCAAAGCACAAGGGAAGATGGGAAGAAAATTTCTAGGATGAAAGCCAATTTCTCAGTACTAATCCCAAGTACAAAATATCATTTCTTATTATGAAAAAGTGCCTCGATATCTTAACATAGGAACAGGAATTTTTTTTTATTGAAGTAAGGAAATAAAACTAATCTTTGATCTCGAGAGGATAACAAACCACCTTATATTTGCATCGAGTGAAAAATTCAAATCCCTCCGGTCTGTACATGCCATCTCATTTTGCACGGGACGACATGTCTACACATGATTGGCGTCGCTTGATCGGATGGCCTCAAATATGTCTAGAAAACATGGAAAAACCAGGAAAATGTGCGTGGCACTCTCTCGTGATTTCAAGCAGCCCCAACTTTGGAGGAAAAGAGTGCCACAAACCCTAAAACCAAAACGATAAATAAGTAAAACTAGCAGCATTGGATTCTTCAAGAGAGAGAGATATATGTATTATTTTAGAGGCTCTGCTATGACTATAGGTACTGCTTTACATACGTACTAATATAAAAACTTAGGGTTTTAGCGGGATCATCATCATCGTCAACAACATCACTTTCACTGCCCCCCTTGAAAACGGGAGGGGTTTTTACCCTCTTTGCTTTTTCCATCGTATTACTACAGAGGAATCGGCGACAGCCCGATGACCGGGGTTGCTGTTTCCCCCTGCTTCCTTGGTCGCTGGTCTCTCTCGTTCTCTCTCAGTCTCTCTCTCTCTCTCTCACTCTATCCCATGCTTAATTTGTTTTCGAGTGAACCGAGGCTTTTTCTCTTTTCGAGTGCGCACGGGTGAGTGGCTTTAATTGCGGTTCTTGATATGGATAGCGAAATTTTTACATTCTCCTTTTTTTTGTAATTTGAGGAGGATCTTGTGATTAGAAAGGAAACGAGGGTTTGATTTGACTAATGAATGTGTCGTGGGGGTAGCAACTCGTGAACCTAACTTCGAACTTTCCAATCCACTAATTGCTCGCGAATGTGTATCTCTCATTTTGAACTCCTACTTGAGTGTAAGTTCAATCGTATCATAACAAGATTGTTTCGCTTATACTGAATTGATGAACGTTTCATGTACATTTTCAAAACGGCTCCTACGCACCTAGACATGTTTGTTAAACAAGTTAGTCCCTTGTTTTTGTGTCAATGTCACAATTTGTACAGATTGAACATGTTAAGAGACACCGAAACATTTTTTTTGCTAAATCAAGAGACATCGAAACATATTTTTACATGTTAGGGTGCTAATCTCTTAACCTTGTCAAATCTTTGCGTTTACATATTTTTACATATTTAAAAATAAAAGGGAAAGAAAATAAGAAGGAAAAAAAGAAAACTTACAAGAAAATTAAAAAACATTAAAAGATTATTTTAAAAATGCTACGTCAGCGCTAATTGTGCTACGTAAGACATACGGTGTCTATGTCAGTAATTTCCTACGTAAATTATCCAGGTGAATCGAGTTGACATAAAAAATTTAGGACTAATTTGATATCGATACAATGTGTTTAGAATTTTTTTAATACTTTTCCTCTCCAAACTCAAGCAATGTGATCAACCTTAATTGACCTGTGACTGAGATGCGTGTGAAGTGAGTTATTTATTAGCTGAGTCTTATTCTTACTGCTATCACTCGGTCCGATACAAAGGGAAAAGAATTATAATCATAGAGCAGTAGCCAAATCCAATCCAAACACTGCCTGTCAGTTTTTTTTAGGAGATGGAAATATCAAAAACGTTAACTGCCACGTCTAAATGGGTGGTCGAGATGGTCTAGTGAAGAAAAGCGGCATTGGCAACACTATATGTGCCGGCACCAAACAAGATGATAAATTTGGATCGACTTATCCCGTAAATGTACCATTTCAATAATTAGGAGAAGGTTATACATTGATTCTACAATATCCTGGGCACTCGTTTCAAATGACAATATTAGCAAACCCTAATATCGAGGCCTACTTTCTCTCCACCTCTCCACTCTCCGCAACCACATGACACTCCTGGTGCCGATGGCCCTCAACCACGACCACATCGGCTGATAAGGTTGACACATTGATAGGGCATTGATGCCTTTGTGGTGGGGCTGGAGGCAGCAACGGATGCTGGTGGCGAAATATGTCGCTCCATATTAGCCATTTGATTTGACTTTATAGACAGCCTCCAAAAGGAGACATCGAATATCAATTTACCCTTTAAATTGAAAACATCCTAACCCTTCTATCTGACAATGTATATAAAAACCTGACCACGAATTTACATTATAAAATTAAAAAAATTATAAGGTGGGACGATTATCGTTTCAAAGTTTCTAAGGCTCTGCATAGCAACGTTTTTGTTCCCAGAAACAATTTTTGATCAGAAATAGTTTTTTCTATTTTTATTTCTTGGAACAGTTTCTGAGCAAAAAATAGCGTTTAGTAACTGCACAAAATTTCTATTCCTGGAATAGAAAAAGAATAGAAACGCGTTTAGGGTACAAATGATCTATTTCTATTCCATGGACGAGTTTCTCCCTTTTGGGCTACCGGCGGAGGACGGGGGGTGATGGTGAGGGGCAAAGGACGGTGGTCGGCGGTAGCAGAGGATGACGGCCGGCGGTGGGAGGCAATGGAGCACGGCGGTAGGAGGCAATGGAGCACAGCAGCGTTGAGCGGCGGTGACGGCAGCGGGGGGCAGCGGCGGGAGGTGGCTGGCGACGGAGGGTGGCCATTGTCGGTCGATGGAGCACGGCGGCCGATGGCGGGTGACTGCCGGCATCGGGTGGCCAAAGGCGGGAGATGGCCGACGGCCTAGGGCAGCCAGTGCCGGGTGGTGGCCGGCGTTGGGAGATGGAGCATAATGGCCGACGATGGAGGATGCCAGCCGGTGGTGGGTGGCCGGCGGCAGCGAAGGACGATGATCGATGGTGGGTGATCGCCGGTGTTGAGTGATTAGCGGGGGGAGGCGGCCAGCGACGGCGAAGGACGGCGACTGGTGGTGGGTGATTGCCGGCGTTGGGTGGTTGGTGGGGGGAGGTGGCCAGCGCCGGGCAGCGACCAGAGTCGAGCGATGGAGCAGAGCGGCTAACGGTGGAGAACAGAGGTCGGTGGCGGGTGGCGACAAGTATCGAGCAGCGGAGAACAGTGATTGACGACAAGAGGAGACCAGCGGGCGGGAGGCGGCCAGCGAGCGACAGTGGCAGAAGGCGGGCGGTAGGTGGCGACGAAGGACGGTGAGAGGCGGCGGTGGGCGGGTTGCGGCCGATGGATTGTTTCTTATTTTTGGAGAATTCTAGAAAAAAAATTGTTTCGTTTTTCTTGTTCTAGAAACAACAAGCAGATTTTTTTTACTTCTTGTTTCTGTTCCAAATTTATTTCTGGAACACTTTTTTGTTCCAGAAACAAAAAAATAGATTTTTTTTACTAAACGGATTTCTGTTCTTTTTCTGTTCCGGAGAACAAAAGAACAGAAAAACAAATGAACAGAAACGTTACTAAACAGACCCTAAGTGTCATGAATTTTCCACTAACTGTGAGTTGATACAATTAGTAAAAGATAACCGGAGCTATATCCATATCTTGGATGAGCTTCCTGACCTCAAGCTCTTTCTCATGGTTGTTGGCTAAGACAGGATGTCCACAGGAAAGTAGCTCGGACAATCTCTTCCATTCAGCCACTGCTTCGCTGGAAAAGATGTGAACGATTTCAGGGGGAGAAGAAGAAGCCATAGCGAGATATGACGGCACTGGATTTCAAGTAGTGAGATGGCACTGATTGGTACAGAAAGGATGCTTTCCACTGACTGTGAGCTGATACAATTAGTAGAAGATAATGTTAGACATAAATTGTAAGATGCTCGCTTGTACCGCTTTATAAAAATGAACGAACATAAGATATTTTTACTATCCACGAAAATGTTTTGATGTAAATTGTTGTCAATATTGAAAAAATTTCTCATCGACTTATAATTTAGGAAAATACTTTCCGAATTATTCATTTTTTGTGAAACAAACAGAGCTTAAAGGGTGTTTGCAAAGCCGAACTCGGAGCATTCAACATAAAGAATAATTTACTTGATCAGCTTACTAATGAGTCATGACTATTGACACCCATCAAATGCTGAGATTCTTCTATGTACCTCCATATCTATATAGTCAAAACACATGCGCGTTTACATTTATTATATACATGCACATGTGGGTTAGCACCGAGACGAAACCTTTTTGTCTGTATATCGAAATTTAAATCAGGAAGGGACCGGAGCTAACATTATGCAACTTCAACGGCTAGACGCAAAGTGCACGTCGGTCCAGTCAAAGAAGTACCTAATCAACGAGCTAATCTAGTAGATTCCACATGACTTTGTATACTACATAGTATTAATCTATTGGAAATAGCCTATGAAGGAACCATGTGTGTACGTGTAATTAAAGCTATTCATGCATCAGGTGGACTATATGCTATCGACAAGATATGCTTATAAAAAACCTAGCTACGAGCTGCATGTTTCCCACGTACTCAATGCGTCCATCCAAAGCTAACGATTTATTATTTATCTGGAAATGAATTCCTTTTCTTCTCCATGTGAATCTTTCTTTAAGCTAATCACAATAAAGGGGTTTTCCCAGAAGTGGGATCTAGATTCTCTGAACATTCAATGAATCGCAAAGAGACATTGTATTGCTTTTCTTTGTTATTTCATCCTTCCTAGGAGGTATAGATTCCCGTCATCGCTTGTATATGCCAATGTGCTGATCTGAATTTGTACCTTATAGATATCAAAACGATAAGATGTGTATATAAAGAAAAGGAAACATTCTACAGTCACGGCAAACGCCAAAATCCATCTTCTCTAGCCACTGTCTCACTCTGCATGATATTGTCGTCGACCTTGTCGGCCATGATGTTATTGCGCCGCGTCGGAATGCCAGAGTTTTTCAAAGAAGACAATAACTCTCGAGGTGAAGAAGTTGAATGACCGCCTCATCCATGGAGCTCGGTAGCAGAGGAGACGGGTGGCGCCGATGCCTACCCAAGGTTAGGAAGGAGAGAGGGAGGGGCGTGTGCTAGGGTTAGAGTTTTGATTTAGGGTTTTTTGATAAGCAAGGTTAGATGAATTGTAGGCAAAATATCCAAAAAAATTCAATCTTTTGCACCGATGATAGTAGCACAACCTTTCTGATGTTAAAAAAAAATAGGCATGATCTTTCATCGATGGAACAAAAATGACACCCGTTACATATTTCATCTATTCATACTGGTAAATCGCCACGTGCCATCGTAAGTGACTTTTTCTATTGACGTGACACAAAAAATGATGTCATTTTTTATTTATTTATAATCTTCATTACGAAATTTAGTATAACCTAGCTTACCAAATTTCTTGCATTTTGCATACAAAAACGACATTTTTTTGTCATGTTTAACATTGTCCAAGAGTGTGATAATTACCGAGACGCCTAAGATGGCACGTGACCTTTTTATGGTGAGAATGGATGGATCTTGCAACGGGCGTCATTTTTATCCCACGGATGAAAGGTTGCTTCTCTTTTTTTTTTCCCTAATGTGTGAAAGGTTGTGTTTTTCATCATTCCAGATTCAAAAGGTTAGCGTTATTTGAGACAAAAGTTACATTATTTTTGTCTTAGGCGCAAAAAGTTGAACAATTTGTGGGAATTCGGCCACGAATTGAGGAGGCGTTTCCACAAAAAAATTGATGTATTTTTTTTTTGTAAATAATTGATTGTAATCATAATTTATATTTAAATAACACAATTCAAGGAGTAACACTGTGGTTTGAAACGTTGAACATGTAAAGTATTATTGAGATAAAAGATGATTGCGGTAATTGGCAATTTGTATGCTGGCAATCCAGAGTTGTTTCTATTTTACTTTTATCTTTCCAAGATTGTTTGTGCTTCTGTTCAGGCTGAGGGTCATATTATCTTCAGCATTTTCTAGCTTATCAGGAATATTATTATTTTTATCGTGAATAAGTGAATCAAAACTCCTAAAACGTGTTGAGATAGTGCATTCAAGTCCTAAAAACTTATTAAATCTGTATTATCGAATCTCTCTATTTACTTCGTTTTGGCTAATCCTTTTTTTTACTTGCTTTCTTATACGTGAACACACTAATGTTAACTAAAGGTTGCAACAATGACCCGAACGACGTCGTTTTTTTTTCCGAAGCCTAATTTTTCCCCAAGTCGTAATTAAATAAGATTAAAAAGTAAACAATAAACCACACGCACGCAGGGTCGACGCACCGTGACAGACAATAGAGCGCCGGACAGGGGTTGGGTTTTAAGTGGGGAAGCAGCGTTGCCCGCTGAAACCCACCTTGTGTCTACCTATTTTTGTTTTGCACAAATAGTTTTGGCTTTTTTTAATCTTTATTTTTTCACCCTTTTCTTTTAATTATTTATCCTTTTGGAACTTTGGAATTTTATTAATCCTCTTTTTATTTTTTATCTCTATCCTTCTTCCTTTTCTAAAATTTTCAATATTATTTCAAATGGTGACGCCGGGTGGGCGACAGCTCGGCGCCATGCATCTTCAAACGATATCAAAATGCACGTCGCCATATTTCGTTAGCCAAATCAGCTGTAATTTGACTTGCTTTTTCTTTAATTTTTCAAGATTTGGTCATACTTCTTGAGATTTTTAGAGCTCGATAGCAATTTCCAAACAGGTTTTAGAACTTCTAATACACTTTTTCTTTATATTTAGTTTAATTCTATTTTTTGCAATATGTAGCTAAACCAATGAGTATAATATATATATTGGGATTTTTAGTGGTTAATCTTGAACTACTTCTAACAAAATTTGAACCCAAAACCAGAAGGAAAAGGCTCCAACTCTCTTACCATCTAAACTAATACTTATTATATGCTCACTCTTACTAAATTTGTATGCCACATGAGATTTGTTTTTCCCCCACTGCTCAAAATCATGGTGTTGTAACTCTCATGGGACATGCCTTTTTTTTTTTTAACTTCAAATTTCGTACTTTTGACATCACAAAAATGTAGGATGATGCTGAATTACCAAACATTCACTACTAAAAACAATAGACTTTCTGACAAAGAAAAAAAAAACAACAACAGACTGACCGGGGAAACCGTCTCTAAAAAGCATTAAAAGCCAACTGTGTCGGTCATCAACGACGGCTAATTTGCCCGTCACTGGCCCTCCCCTCTGCGCATGCCACTAAAGACGACTTTTATTCATGGAGGGTTTCGTTATAAATGAGATTTGTTTACAAAGTCATGTGCTCAAATCACATTACCAAAATAAAAAGAACCAAGTGTATGGATGCACTTGTCTCAACATTTACTCTAAGGAAAGTTTCGGGGCATTTCTTCTTAGGATGGGACCTTTCGGGGGCGTTTCTTAGGATGGGAAACCTTTCAAAGGCTCGAACGAACGTTTGGAAAAAAAAATAGCTTAATTAAGCTATGCTATGCTGAAGAAAGAATAGAGGAATTCTTGACTTTTTTTCTCCGTAGTTGGGAAAGAATTTTTTCTTCGATTCAAGTTCATTTCAAAATACTTCAATCGATACGCACAACAGATAGGCCAATTCAATTGTTTTTGCCTCAATTTCACGCTGCGTCGTATTCTCATTAGTATGCGTGGGAGAACCGCTCCTTGCGCATCATTTTTATTTAAACAAATTAAGAGAAAAGTATTAATAGCGTTTTTCAAATGGAAAGTAGTCATTGAAGCAAAGAAGCCTCCAATTATATAGTTAGAGATCGTAAAATGATAGTGAGTACACCGCAAAAAGTGGTGGCTATTGCTGTGGTTTTCCTTGATGGTCTGTTACTTTTGTTATTAGTCATGTTGAGTTGACTACGGAAAAACAAAAAGAACAGAGACAAAATGTCCAAAACGGTCCTCTCGACCGCTTTGTTTATTGTCTCTCCCACAACAGTAGAACTTGCCCGCCTCCTGTGGTGCTCACTTGGGGTGAGCAACTTGGGCCGCTCAAATCGAGATCGGACTGGATCAGATCGGACTGATGAGTTTGGTCCGGTTCTCGGGGTTGTTGATTAGGTTCCCGGTTCCTGAAAATGGAACCGATTTTCGGGCGGTCCAGTTCTTGATTTCGAGGGAAAACCGGACCGGACCGACTATTTAATATATATTTTTGTTATTTTTTTCTTTAAAAAATTAATAAAATGTGAACTAAACTCTAAGTAAACTTCATTATCATAAATTCATTGATAAAAAATAGTAAAATGTGAATTAAACTCTAAGTGAACTTCATTGACATAAATTTATTGATAAAAATTAGTAAAATGTGAATCAAATCTTAAGTGTTTGACAAAAAAAAATCATAAACTCTAAGTAACAGGTTCCATTGGATGGAACCGGAACCGGACCGGACCAACGGTCAGGTCCGGTTCCCGATTCTAGAACAACCGGTCCGGTCCACGGTTCCCAAAATTGGGAACCGGTTCTTTCCGTCCGGTTCCCGGTTCCACCTTAGAACCGGATTGGATCGGGAACCGCTCACCCCTAGTGCTCACTGGTGGAGGGTCGGGTCACCACAGTTCGCATGGATTTTTTTTGTGTTTTTTTTTTCATCTGACTTCTCTAATTTGCCTATACAGCAATCAAATGTGAAGGGGAGTGCCAAAAAGGGAGAGGCGATTTCGGTGCAAAAGGAAACGAAAAGGCAAAGGGAAGGGCAGCCCTTAGCAAATTCAGCCAAATTTCCGCCAGCCCGGAACTCTCGCGACCTTGTTCCAGACAAGGCATTCTTGCCCCCCTTCCTTCCCCCCGTCTCTCTCTCTCTCTCTCTCTCTCTCTCTCTCTCTGTAGTTTTATATTCCCAAAAACCTTCAATTTTGTTCGTATCTCTCTCGCTCTCGCCACGCAGGTCGGCAGCTGACACCGCTCGTCTCCTCATCTTCTCCTTCCCCGTTCCTCTCCCCTCCCACCCTCGCCACCATTATAAGCCCAGCAGGGGCCATCACCTTCCCCCCTTCTCTCTCTCTGTCACTCTGTCTCTCTGTCTCTGTCTCTCTTTCTGTCTTCTTCTTCTCCCTTTGGTCGTGAGCTCTGCGTCTTTCGAGAAGGCGTGATGCATGTAGCTGTCTCTCGTTCTCTTTCTCTCTCTGTCTGTCTGTCTTCGTCGTCGTCTCCCTTTGCGGTGAGCTCTGCGTCTTTCGGAAAGGCGTGGTGCATGTAGCCGTCCCTCGTTCTTTCCCTCTGTCTCTCTCTGAGTGTCGAGGTGCTTCCTTACGCCCGGAAGGGCCTCTGCATGCGGTTCCGCTTTACAAGGCTCGCTTGCCCACTGACCCCTTTCTCGACTCCCACACACGCAAAAGCACCGCCACCCACCACTAGCGGGCTCTCTCTCTCTCTTTCTCTCTCTCTCGTCTCTCTTCTCTCTCACTCAGGACCCGAGGATATCTCGTAGTTTAACGCCGACCCTTTTGCGAGAAACCCAGCTCCGTGTGGGTGGGGGGTTAGTTTTCCGTCTCTTCCCCCTCGCGCTTATCGAAAGTGTGTGTGTGTGTGTGGTTGTGTCATTGCGTTTGATGGAGAGTAACGGCTGAGTTCGAGGGCCATTTTCCGTTCGCGGGCGTTGGACTTTTCTGAGTCGGAGAGCCTTCTTTGTTTGTTTCTTGAGGAAAACGAGCCGGAGCACGCTCTCGTATTGATTGTATCTGTGTGCGCGCGTATGCTTGTTTGAAGGGTTTTGTTTCCGTTCACTGAGAGAAGGAGAGAGGGTAGGGATAGAATGATGGCTCCGGCAACAAACTGGCTATCGTTTTCTCTGTCTCCGGTGGAGATGCATCCTCAGCTCATCGTCCCTCCTTTCGATTTGACCTCCACTTCCTCCTCCTCTGCTTCTACTTCCTCCTCTCACTACCTCATCGACAACTTTTACGGCACTCATGGTAAATCGTCTTTCTTCGCTTCATCTGGCTAGTTGTGCTGCATGCTAGCTGTTTTCGCTGCCCATGGTTTTTGAATGATTTACGTCCTTGGCTTTTCTGTTTCTTGAAAACTTGTTTCTGGGCAGGTTGGGATAATCCGAAGCCCCAAATCCTGTTCGCCGACGTCGGACAGGACGTCGCCGAGCCGAGAGACCGCCGGCAACAGCCGCCGACGATGGCGGACTCCTCCGTCGTCACGACCTTCCTGGTCGACCCCTACGCCCCGACCCACCACCATCACCACCACCACATCACTTCGGCGCCTCCGAAGCTCGAGGACTTCCTCAGAGACTCCTCCACCACCGAGGACTCGTCCCTCACCACCCACATCTACGACCGGAGCTCCTCCCACTACTTCGACGACGGCCACCACCACGATCTCAACGCGATCGCGGGGTTCCAGACGATATCCGCCAACTCCGGCTCCGAAGTCGACGACTCGGGTTCCATGGGTCGGGCAACCCAGGCCCACCTCGCGGAGTTCAATCACCACTCGACCGAGTCGGCGGGGACCGAGCTGGGGTTCGCCGCGGCGGGCGGTGGCGCCCTGTCGCTCGGGGTGGTAGTCGCGGCCTCGCAGCCTCAGTCCACGGAGAAGGCCGTCGCCGTTGCGGTGGCCGGCTCGGATGGCTCGAAGAAGATCACCGACTCCTTCGGTCAGCGAACCTCGATTTACAGAGGAGTCACCAGGTGATACTGCTTTCGGGTCACAGCGATTAATGCGGGACTTATGGGTGTTTGATGAAATGCCTGACAGATTCTTCTCTCGACCAGATTAGTACTAATTAAGACGTGGGTATTGTTTCAAGTGCGATGATTTCTCTGGAAATGCCTAAATTAGACGAAAAACCAACAACGAAAGTCACAAATCGTGCTGAGTACTGCAGATCAAAAAAATAAAAAATCGTACTGAGTTCTGGACTCTTCATTTTTTCGAGCTTTTCGTAAATGAAAGTTAATTTTTTTTTTTTGGGGGGGGGCCTCTGGAATCTGAATTGAATCTAATGGGGTGGGGATGGTGTGCAGACACCGATGGACGGGTAGATATGAAGCGCATCTCTGGGACAACAGCTGCAGGAGGGAGGGCCAGGCAAGAAAAGGCCGTCAAGGTTCTCTCTCTTCTCTCTCCCCTCTCTTTACTGATATGCTTTGACTTCATTTATGAGTACATGTCATGGTCACAACTGATTTTTGGTTCCCTCATGCTTTATCCTTAAAGAGAAAAAGAAGAGAGAATCCAATTGGATTTCGTTAATGGATACTCGATCTAAACTGCACGATGTCATGTGGTGGGAGATTTATAAGTTGAATTATCATACATTATATGTGTGTGCTTAATAAATGCTCGGATACTCAGTTCATCGATTAACAGCATCATAGTTGTATGGCGTCCGAAATTGAGTTAATGCATTTTACTAGGAGAGGTAATAGCTTGCATGCACTCAAAACTTCAAAGGGGTGTCAATGAATTGGGGGAATAATTAGAAATTTTCATGGGTCAGGAGGGACTGATTCAAGTCCTCAGTGTGATTGATTGACTCCTGTGGTATATACATGGAGATGCAGGTGAATCGGGCTGATACATTAGTACAAGAACCCTTTATTTGATATGAGTTGTCACTGCTTCCTCGTCCTTCCTCTTCCTTTTCGTTCATTTCACTGTTTTCAATCAGATGTGCCGCCGTTTTGTGCACGCCTGACATGAATTTATTTCTGGGTTTTCTCTTATGGGAGGTTTTGTATTTGGGATTAATTTGTCTTGGCTTTTGGTTTGGTTGGTGTTTTTACTTTCTCACCTGGGGCCCTAGAATTCAAGCGCGAGGTTAATGCGACATGACTCCGGATTGAACCAGACGTTACAGAAACCAGTTTGTCTGGATATGAGCTCTGATGTCTTCTGAGTCTGCGTGTTAAAGCTTTTCTGCTTTTGCTTTTCCCATCTTTCACATCCATCAGACCTTTGGGTCTAGGTTTGACCATAGCACTTTCTTATTCCAGCTGCATTATTCGATCTCCTTTTGGGGCCCTTGAATTTCTTTTACAATGCAAGAATTTTGGGGTTCTTGATTTTCTTATACTAAACCAAAAGACGACTCTGACAAGACACGAACAAAACTGGGAGAAGCTCGACCTCTAAACATATATCCTGTCTTAAATAGACTTTAGCATGCTTTCACTTGAAACATGATGACAAAGACTGACATGTATTCACCGATTTTACATGAATTTGGTTACGACATGGAATAATACCACGACACGACACAACACAAACTTAAAAATTAAAACACCAACATAAACCACGTCATTTTCTGAGATACTCCATGCTAGTCTTATGCCACCTCAAACTTAAAAATTCAAAGCTTCTAAACGGCTTTCCAGTTTGCTAGTCTTTAGGATTTTCGTTGAAAGCAATCAAATTGTGGGCGCACGCTTTTTACCTTGAAATCTCGTGTGTGAACAGGTATTTAGATGACTGTGTTGCTCCTTTTAGCTTTTTAGATTAGACTACAGTCCAAAAAACAGATGAGTAGTTAAACTTTCTTTTGTTTTATTTGTCTTTCCTTTTGCAAGTTGATGAGGATTCTTGCAGAAAAAATTGACTTTTCGGTGAGCTAATGTTTGAAATGCGTTCTTTTTGTGCATGAAACGCGCGGGCTGTTGATCATGTGCTGTCTGGCTGTCTCTCTTCTTACACTTATCCTCCATAGTTTATCTTGGTAAGGAACTATTTCCTTCAATATTTTTTTTGAACTTTGAATTTCAACAAAAAGAAAGGGGCTTTAATGGAATTGAGTCCTCTATTCTATGTCAGGTGGCTATGACAAAGAAGACAAAGCAGCTAGGGCCTACGATTTGGCAGCTCTGAAGTACTGGGGTCCCACGGCCACCACCAACTTCCCAGTAATTTTATTTATGTATTTCATGTTTGATTGTTGTTTTTCTTTTTCAAGTTTTCTTTTGCATGGAAAGTGATGTCTCTACGTAAAGCAAAGAACATTAGCCCGTGGAGCTCTTTCATGCCTTCGAACTTTTTTTTTTGTCACAGGTTTCAAACTACACTAAGGAGTTGGAGGAGATGAAGCATGTGACCAAGCAGGAATTTATCGCCTCACTGAGGAGGTACTGTATATGGCCTTTTACTTCTGTCTTTATTTTTTCTGTCTGTTCACTTGCTGGTTTTTATGAGGACGGTTGAATTGAGTGGAGGCTCTCTTCTGAGACGAATATTTTTGCAGGAAAAGCAGTGGGTTCTCGAGGGGTGCTTCTATCTACCGAGGCGTGACAAGGTTCGGACAATTATCTTGACTCCGTATTGAGTTCTTTTATTATTTTACTTTAGGTGAGAGATTTTTTCACGTCTCTGCTTCTAAAGTCGGCTCGGTGTCATTTTTTCTTCTCGTTATAGGCACCATCAGCAGGGTCGTTGGCAAGCAAGGATTGGTCGTGTTGCTGGCAACAAAGACTTGTACCTGGGCACATTTGGTGAGTATGCTATTTACTCCTTATCTACCATTTCAACTGTTAGCACTGTGCTTCAATGTGGTACTCCGGATTGAGCAACTTAATTCATCCTTTTCAAAAATATTTATTTGGCGGTCTGGTTCACTGTGTTATCCATGTTGAATAAAATTAGACTGGAGCCATCGACTCATCTTTGACGACGTTAAAATGTAAAGAATTCGAAGTTATGGAAGTTTTGAATTTGGTGAATTTGTTTATGTCCGTGTTTCGCAAGTGGGGCTAAGATCCGAATTAATGATCTTGTTTAGGGGTTGTGAGAACAATTTATTAGAACATGGTTGGCTGGTGTCATATCTCCATCCTGGAACTGCGTCACTATAGTTAACCTTTCACTTTGTATTTCATCTTTTTGCCTCGAGCAGTACTAAGGATCAAACCAAACACTGACCATGTAAATGATTTTGGTCAGCTACGGAAGAGGAAGCTGCTGAGGCATATGATATAGCTGCCATAAAGTTCAGAGGCCTCAATGCAGTCACCAACTTTGAGATGAGCCGCTATGACGTGGAGGCTATTGCTAGTAGCACACTTCCAATTGGCGGAGCGGCCAAGCGCTTGAAGCTCAACCTCGAAGCAGATCAGAAACCGTGTCTTGACATCATTCAGCAACCGCCGCACCGAAATGGCGGAGGCAACATCAGTTTCTCTGCCGTTCAGCCGTTTCCCACAATTCCATGCGGTATTCCGTTCGATGCCTCAACTGCTCTTTACAACCCGAACTTCTTCCACCACCTGCAGCCTAACATCGGCAACAGCGCCGCTGCCAATTCCCCTAGCTCCGCCTCCACCATCCCCACTCCGGCGGCGACTGCAATACCTCAAACAGCTGACTTCTTCATTTGGCCCCACCAATCTTACTAGGCATGACCAGCTTTAGATATGTAATAATCTGCTAACTATAGCAAAAAACCCTTGTTTTATTTTTTTATTTTTCTCTTCGCGGCATCCTTAAAAAAGCTGACCTAAGATGTGATGACTTTCTCACCCTAACCTCTCTCCTGGCCTTGGCGGTGTTTAGGCAGGAGAAAATTTTGTTAAATCGAAGGGTATATGATATAGCAGCTTTCCGATGGATAGGCTTTTTAGCTCCGTTTTTATTTATAGGCGAGATGTATGAAGGACAGGATCATATGCTGTAACCTTTTTTGCCCAAGATCTTTCGGTTTTGCATTACTCACCTCTGGATTTTATGATCTCCTCTAGCAAACCCGCTACGTCGTTCATCAAGCTCTGTGTTTTGTGGCCTAGCACTAGTCATGTCTTTCACGATAGTTAGGGCCCATTTGGCAATTTGCCAAATAGGAAAAATTTCTATTCTTGTGTTCTCAGAATTAGTTTTGAAATAGAAATTTAGAATCGGTTTTGAAATAGAAATTCATTTGGTAAACTTTTTATTTCCGGGCACAAATTTATAAAAAATTATTCTTAGAATCAGTTTTGAAATAGAATCAAGAAGCGAACAAATGTGGCTTCTTGATTTTGGAAATAAGAATTAGAATTGGAAAAGAAATTTTTTTTTCTTCTTCATTCTTTTTGCTTGGCCGGTCATGGGCGACACTGGTGGGGCTGGACCTTTGCGGCTTGGGCGGCGAGGGCTGCTCTCGAGGCTCGTGGCTTGGGCGAGGGATGCCCTCGCTAGATCTGGCGAGGGCTGGATTTTAGCTGCTGCCCTTGCCAGATTCGGTGAGGGTGGCCCTCGCTTAGGCCATGAGCCTTGAGGGCAGCCATTGTTGGCTTGAGTGAGGGCTAGAAAAGGCCAGTGAGGGCACCCCTCGCCTAGACGGCGAGGGTCCAGCCCTCGCCCTTGCCGGCAAGGGGGACACTTGCTTGTGGCCGGCCTTGTGGCCGGCCATGGCCAAGAAGGAGGAAAATAAAAAAAAAAGTAAACAAAAATAAATAAATATTAAAATATTTAAAAATAAAAATAAATTTTGTGCCGTTATCAAATGCATTTATGTTCCTTTATTATTCTAGGAATGGAAATTTTGAGCCGTTACCAAATACCTTTAAATACTCAGAATTAGTTTTCCGATACAGAATAAAAAAAAATAATTTCTGAGTAGAATCAGTTTCTGGATATAGAATTGTTGCCATGTGCATTCCTAATTTTCCATTAGGTAAAAATGTACCGAGTTGCAATAAGGGATCATACGGTGGGTCTTACTCGAAATCATGGTACTTGTATAATCATTGGGATCAAAGCGACGTGCGGTAATGTACCAAAGCATTAGCTTTTTTATGACGTGCACATGGTGATATGTAAGTGGGGGAAAAACAACGACAGAAAACTAATGCACTCAAGAAACTGTAGATGAATGGGGAAAAACCACCTCCAGAGTGGTACGAATCGACAGAATCGTCAGATTCTGTCTTTCCATCAAGGATCGTTTACGACCATGGCCAGATCAAATAAGTTATGAGCCCTTAAAACATGAGTAACCCAACTTAACCCACTTCTGATCCACTTTGTTAAAATGTGCCTTTTTTCTTTTTGGAATTTCAGAAATCATTGTGTTGGCCTTCATACTCACTTGCTCACAAGCATCTAGAGAAGCTCTAAATTTGTATTGCTATTGCGAAAATGAGATACAATAAGGGGGTGGAGACCTATTTATATGTAAATATAGAATGAATCGTATCAGTAGATTTCTCATCGATCTAATGGCGAATACTGCATCTCCCCATCTACCAACTATTCGTATTTATTTCCGAAGTGTACAATTATAATATTGCTTGCCCATAGGAGTATTCCAGAATATACAAGAAAACCCTAGGACTTAGGATCCTTAAAATCCGTCTGCTCGTTCATGGACCAGTTACGGTCCATTGTTTAGAAACTCTTGAGAGCGACCAAATTTTTTGGGCCGTGACATTTACTCCCACCTAATTGGGCAACATCCTCGTTATGTTTTCGACATGAAATGCATCGATTGCTACTTGAATTGCCAAAGAACTTCTTCGGGCTCCCAATGGGCTTCACTATCCGGAAGACCCTTCTATTGGATCAAATACTCTCATTTTGGCGCATGATATCGCCTCCATATGACTCGATCCGCCATGATGAGGCCGACGTCTCAATCATATGACCCTAAAGGTGGAAGTGGACCAATATTTGAGCTCAAATAAGCTATTAGCCCTTAAAACATGGGTAACCCAACTTAATACACTTCCGATCCATTTAGTTAAAATGTGCGTTTTTATTTATTTATTTATTTATGGAATTTCAGAAACCATCACCCATCGCTACTCGCATATGCCAGAGAGAAAACCATTGGCTGCGTAGTCTATGGTAGCGACTCCGCCTACCTCGGCGACGTTGCCTGTGGTTGCCACAAGGGCCACCACGGCGACATCGTCGGTGGTGACCGGTGAGGAGAGTTGCGTTGTTGCCTCCATGTTTTTTTCCTGTTTTTCTTCGCTTGATTTGCTTTTTTTGTTATTCCGAAATTATGCGCCACATCCTGAGTATGTGCCAGAGTTTACACTTTTGAGATTAAATGAGTACTTAATATACGAAGAACAACCTATTCGCATCGTCAATGTCATGCCCCGACCTCAACAAAAACAGGTTAATGACACATCCGTTCTTTCACCAAAGTACTTAACCTCAAACATAACCAAAACTCAACATGATATCGAAATATATACACATATGTATTTGATAAAAAATCATCTCGTTATAATATCAAAGTTTCTGGGGAAAATTCTAAAAAGGGGCCCGAAGTGGACTTATTTTTTTAAATAAGAGTTTGAAGTGAACATTATTTTAAATAAGGGCTTAAAGTGGTCAAATTATTTCAAATAAGGGTTTGAAATGGCCAAATCGTCTCAAAAAAGGATCCTTGGCCGGCCGGTGACTATTCCATTGCCGGAGAAGGGGTATTTTGGTAAAAAACATTGTTAGTATATTTTTTTTTTGTTTTTTTTTACTTTCTTTTTCTTTTTTTTCTTATTCCCTCCCAAAGCCTTCACTGTGCTTGGCTGGTGACCTTTGCCGGCCTTAGGTGAGGCCACCCTCATCGGCGTTGGGCGAAGGCTACCCTCGCCAGCATCGGGCGAGGATTGCCTCGCTCGGGCCGGGCGGGCGAGGACGACCCTCGCCAAATTCGGCGAGGGCAACCCTTGCCCTCGCTCTCGCTTGATGTTGGCGTCAGGTGAGCCCCGCTAGATCGGGCGAGGGCGAGGATTGCCCTTGCCTGGGTTGGCCTCGCCCTCGCCAGCGTCGGGCGAGGGCTAGCCTGGGAGGGAAGAGGGGAAAAAAATAAAGAAAAGAAAAAGAAAAAAAATCAAAAAAATTAAAAGACGAAAATATCCTTTAGTCGGTGAGGTCAGGTTCTTATTTGAGACTGATATAGCTATTTCAGGCCCTTATTTGAGAAAATAAGGGCACTCCGGGCTCTTATTTGAGAAAATGACTTTACTTCGGGCCATTTTTTTGAAATTTTCCCAAATTTCTTATAATCCACCAAAAAAATATATAAACATATCCAACAAACAACTAACTTATTCATCACATCTACATACAACTCATACCCACTCTCATACTCCTCATGCGATAACATTCTCAACTTAAGCGGATCGAATGTACTGATACTCCTCATACGATAACATTCTCAACTTATTCGCGGCTCACTAAAGAACCTGAAAAACAAGATGAAAAGAATAAGCAACTACGGCTAAGCAAGTAATATATCTCTTTTAAGCGGATCGAATAATCACGATGCATATTTAAAACACAAACATAACTCATTTACACAAAGTCCGGAATATAACAAACCTTCAAGACCAAAATAAGTTATATATTATTTCAACATAACGTTAATGATCTATTTCATTGACCAAGCTCATGCTCATATATCTAACCATAATCACGCATAATGCCTCGGGACAAGGCGACCAAAATTCACTCCTCAGCTAGGTCTCTATCTATTGACAATGGCTTGGCCCAAGATATCCTAAATTAGCATGTGTACACCCACAAATCCTCAATTGGGTTTATAGTGATATTGAGCACCCAAACGTCATCCTCCAAAATCCACAAACCAAATCCATAATCGATATCTCAAATCGATTTGCAAAACAAAGCATTCAATCTTTTGCAGCTCAACTCATTCATCAGAATACCTTTTGCAATTCATTTCATAGACATTTTTTAAATCATTTCAAATGACGAAAATAGTAGTAAATGCTTGATCCGAAATAATGCATCGAATATGTTATAAATGTCAGCCTTCCTTTTTCAAAGAAATATGAAACATGTAATGCATCTTATATGTTTCTATCACTTCAAGATATGAGTTTTACAAAATCAAAGAAGAGATAAGTACCACTCACCTAAGAAAGCCAAATACCAACCTATAGTGATTACTCAAACCAACTCACTCGAATTCTTAACAATTAATTGAAAAATGATATAAAAAACTGAGTAAAACAATATTTTAATGAACGACTTGACTAGCAATGCTTTTTTGTCAATAAAATGATGCCTATGCACTAGCAAAAAAGCTCGCCCATAGTGGATATGTGTAGTTCGCGGACTGAATTTGTGCATGCCATAATTTCCTCCACCAAATTTTGTTATCATCAATAGAAAGCCTACTTGACCCTCAACTTGGCCGACCCACAATCTAGCTAGAAATAGATGAAATTCAGCCCTGAAAGTTACCGTTAGCTACCATTAAGCATGCACGATTAATTATGAAAATTCGTTCCAGGTAAATCATAAGCTTAAATCCAGTACCGTAAAATGTTATACCTTCACAACACCATAAACTATCATTTTTATAAATATACGTAGCCCGACATCTTTTCAATCAAACATTGCAGCTCAAAATTGATATAACTTCGAATTTCTAATCTAATTTCGAATGTTACTTCGATTAGATAGATAGAGGCTTCGATTACTTATCCGGCGTTGCAATTTGAAGTTCAATCGGCTTCGTATTGAGAATGTGCAAAGATTTTTCCCCTTTTCTTTCGTTTTCTCTCTTTTCTTTCTTAACGGACGGACCCTTCTTTCTTTTCTTGTTTTTGTCGCTTTGGACTTCTTTTCTCAATTTCACGATCAGTTGAAGGAGAAGGAAAAATGGGCTGGGCTGAGAACTAGGATTTTCGGCTTGGCTAACAAAATATGGGTTGAATTAAAACAATATTCTAATGAACGACTCGACTAAGTACACCTATTCGTCGATAAAACGACACTTACATACCTACGAAAAGCTCACCCATAGCGGACATCCATTGCCGTTCGCTATGCGCAGCTTGCGCACTGAATTTATTCGCACCATAACTTCCTCCACTGAACTCTGTTTCAGGAGAACTTACGGTAAATAAAAAGCCCTTTCGACGTACTACAAGACCCCCAGCTTGGCTGACGCATAATCTAGCTAGAAATATATAAAATTCAGCACTTAAAGTTATTGTTCGCTACTATTCAACAAGCATGGCTAACTACAAAAATTCGTTCTTCGCAAACCGTAAGCTCAAATCAAGTTCTGTAAAATAGTATAGCTTCACAACATCCTAAACTATAATTTTTATCTATATGTACGAAGCCCGACAACTCCTCAATCGAACCTTACAAATCAAAATCGGCCTAACATTGAATTCTTGATCTAACTTTAAATATTACTTTGATTAAATGAATAGAGGTTTCGATTACTTACCCGGCGTTATGATTCGGAGTTCAATTGGCTTTGTATCAAGAACGTGCAAAGATTTTTCCTCCGTTTTTTCTCTTTTCTTTCTTCATGGACTAACCATTCTTTTTCTTCTTGTTTTTGGGGGATAATTCCTAAAAAAAAATCAACTTTACCTTAAATGATAATTCTAGCTTGAACTAAAGCACCAACCTTGACTCGAGTCCCAAATTTAGCCCCTGTGATATAAACTTTTCAAATTGTTTGGATCAGATTTGAAATTTAAGTGAAAGTTGGTAACTTTATATGAGACAAAAAAGTTCGGGCCAACATTATCACTCAATGTAAAATTGGTGTTTTTTTTGAAATTAGTCCCTTATTTTTGTTGCTCTCGACTTCTTCTTTTCTCACTTTCACGATGAGTTGGAGGAGAAGGACTCGACTAACTACGCCTATTTGTTGATAAAACACACCTTCGTGCTAACGAAAAGGTCATCCATTGTTGTCGGCTATGTGCAACTCGCACCATAACTTTTCCCATCGAATTGTGTTTCAAGCAAACCTAGAGTTAATAGAAATCCAGTCAACATACTACAAGACCCCCGCTTGGCCAACACACAATTTAGCCAGAAACAGATGAAATTTAGCCCTGAAAGTTACTGTTTGCTACTGTTCAACATGCACGATTAGCTACAAAAGTTCATTCCGTGCAAATCATAAGCTCAAATCGAGTTTCATAATATGTTGTATTTCTAATACACCATAAACTATCATGTCTACATATATATGCAGCCCGACAACTGCTTAATCAAACCTTGTAGCTCAAAATTAACCTAACCTCGAATTTTTTACCTAACTTCGTATATTACTTTGATTAGACCAATAATGGCTTTGATTACTTACCTAGCGTTGCAATTTGGAGTTCAATAGACTTTAAATCGAAAACGCGCGAAGGTTTTTCCCTTTTTCCTTCGCTTTCTCTCTTTTCGTTTTGCACAGACGAACCCTTCTTTTTCTTCTTGTTTTTGTCTCCATCGACTTCTGTTTTTTTTTAACTTGCACGATAAGTTGAAAGAGAAGGAAAAATAGGCTGGAATTAGGGCTTGGACATTGGTTCCAATCCAATAGTAGATAGAACTTATAAGATACCAAGTCATTGTATCTAAGTAGTTACCCGGTATTGCAATTCGGAGTTGAATCGGCTTCGGATCGAGAAATCGTGAAGATTTTTCCCTTTTGTCATTTGTTTTCTCTCTTTTCCTTTCTTCATGAACGAACCATTCTTTTTCTTTTCGTCGCCCTCGACTTCTTTTCTCACTTGCACGTTCAGTTGAAGGAGACTGAAAAATGAGCTGGGCTGAGGGCTTGGACTTTGGGCTTGGTTAACAAAATATGGGTTAATCAATGGGCTATATATTACAATCAATAGAAAGGATTAAATGTTATGGCATGGAGCTATGCCTTATGTGAAAATGCAATAGCAAAATAACATTGGAAGAGAGGCCACCTGGGAGTTAAAAAGCAGGCAAGACAAAATAATCTCATTTATTTAAAAGTTGAGATAAGTTAAAATTTCCAGGACAGTTTAATTTTTAAAAAAGGTAGACCGTAATGAAAGAGGCTTTGTTTGGAGGAAAAATAATTGGGCCCAAGAGATCTCAACTCATCTTCTTATTTCCTCTTTCATATGGTTGCAAAAGATATAAAAGAAAAGAAGAAAAGAATAAAAGAGTAAGAAAATAGAGATATCAACAGAACTAAAAAAAGAAGAAGAGATAAATGCATTAGAAGTCCTAAAATTTATCACAAAAGTATAGTTGAGTTCTAAAACTTATCAAATTGATCCAATCAAATCTTTCTATTGATTGCAGTTTTTGAAAGTTTTAGAACTTGATTGTACTTTCATAACAAATTTTAGGACTTGTATTGTACTTATTCCATAAAAGAAATTGAGGGTGGGTCGTTATCTTTCCTTTTTAGAAGTTAGTTTTGTTCTTATAAGAGAGAGAGAGAGAGAGAGAGAGAGAGAGAGAGAGAGAGAGAGAGAGAGAGAGATATGAGGAATTGAGGGTGGGTCGTTGAGAACATTGGTTGACTTGGAAGAACGATATTTACTGTGATTGGTAAGAATTTTTTGATATCTTTCCTTTTTAGAGGTTAGTTTTGTTCTTATAGTACAAATTTGGAGCCCTGATTGTCTCAACATTGCCGTTGGCACTATAGCTGAGTCCGAGTTGTCCAGTAGTGATAACCAGGTTGCTCACATTCCTATGAACTCATAGGACATTATGGATTGTAATTTGGACTTCTCATTCAAGAGATATTATTTTTCGAAGTTCTCGGTAATTGTCATACGTGACTGTGGCCAGCAGTGTTCTGTGCCGAGTTTTGTCAATTGTCGGCAATGCCCACGAGGGACTTTTTGAGAGTAGGATATTAGATATAATTTGAGATAGTTTGATATATGCTTGAAATGGTATATATAAATGGACTTTAGAGCTCTAAAATCTGTAATCGGCTTGCTGTTTTACAGAATTATAGATTGTAATATATTTTGATAAAAAGGTAAATATCGATTTGGTGCTTGAGGTTGCGTCCGTTGGATACGAGGGCCTATTATATATGGTATCCGACTTCATGTCCGGGGTTTTTCTTGTTTATAATTAACTCAATTTGTGGATTTAGTATTTTTGTATAAGTGTCGAAATTTCATCAGGATTGTCATGGCGTGGCAATAGCAGTGAAACAGTCCTGGTGAAAAAAGGGAAAGAAATTCTGCCTAAGAATGTTCAATTTTATGGACCCAATGTGGGATTTTCAAATGCAAGCAACAAGATTAATGAGTACAATGGACCCGATCTATGTGAATGCCAGTCCAAGGCTCGGGTTCAGACAAGAATTCGTTCGCGAGAAAGTTGCCGGTACGATGTGTAGTTCTCGCTCTAGCTTGATCATGCTCGAATTCAGGTCGAAAAACCGCGCGACCCTAATGATTTTTGGTGTAATAATTGCATCTACAATGTGAGAAAACAAGCAAATTTTGTCGCTAATATTTACCCATTTGGCAAATCTTTTCTTTTGGGCTCTCAAATTGGCCGATCACAAAAGCTTTTTGGCCACTAAAAACCCTTGAACTTTGCCATTCAGATTACAAGAAAAGAAAGTAAGACAAGAAAAACCAAAAATAATAATAATAATAATAAAATCAAGAAGAGCCTAACCGGTCCAACCCGTGACGGGCCGGGTCGCACCCGGGCTCGATCCTCAGCGCCTCCTCGAACGCCCTCCTCGCCTCCTCCCTCATCCCCTTCCGCTCGCAGCACTCCCCCAGCACCCGCCACGCCGCCGCCTCCCCCGGCGCCGCCCTCACCGCCTCCCTCGCGTCCTCCGCCGCCGACTCCGCCCTCCTCCTCCTCCTCCTCCTCCCCCTCCCCCCCGCCGCCGCCGCCTCCCCCACCATCATCCCCAGCTTCAGCTCCGCCCTCCTCGCCAGCGCCTCCGCCCGCTCCGTCCCCGACAGCGACCTCGCCCGCGGCGCCGACAGCGCCAGGTCCAGCGACCTCAGCGCCGAGCTCCGGCGGCCGAGCGAGTCCAGGGCCAGGGCCTTGAGCACGTGCGGGGCCGCATCCTTCGGGGACTGCGAGATCGCGGCCTCGGCCTCGGCGAGGGCGGCCCTGGCGAGGGTCGGGGCCTGGGCGCGGTGGCTGTGGTGGGTCGGCGAGGACCGGGCCCGGACGAGGAGGCCGGACGCCCGGAGGAAGTGGCGGTTCGACTGGGCGGCGGCGGCGGCGGATCGGGTCTTGGTCCGGAGCGTGGTGGAGGGTCGGGCGGAGAGTCGCCGGACGGCGAACAACAGCATGGCGAGGGACAGGACGAGGATGGCGAACTGGACGAGAACTTCAGTGGGCATCGCCGCTTCGTCTTCTTGCGAAACTTCTTGGGGAAGAAATTCGGACCATTCAATCTGAAGCAGTGGAGGGTCCTTGTTCTGGCGAGAGCCAATCCAATCTGAGGTCGAGGATGCGTATGTCTCCCCATGCGCGCTTGCTGCGAAGTTTCTTGAGACCGTTGACTGTGCAAAGCCCAAGGAAAGCTAAAACAGAAGAAAAGAAAGCAGACATCGATCAACGAGAAGCCCGAAGAACTGAATTTTCTTGTGCCCGGTTCGGTGTTTTAAGGCCCATATGCATCAATGGAAGTGCATCGATGTGGTCCGATTCCATGGTCGGAACCTCAGACATAGAAAGATATAAAGTGGTAGGAAAAACTTGGATAGGCTTGGATCGAAGGAGGTGTTCTCCATGCCTCTACAATCCAGGTTATAAATTCGATTTAGAATCCAAATTGATATTTCTCAACTGATCTCAGGCATTGGAATCCATTTAAAATGGACTGGAGGAGATCTGAATAGTTTACCGTATTTGGATAGGCAATGGAGAATTGATAGACTGTTTGAGAAATTGCCTCTACGGAGCTAGAGATTCGACGTTTCGAAATGGTAGATGATGGAATGAACGACTACTCGTGAGATTTGAATTTCAAATAGTTACTGGGATCTCATAGCTACAAATTTATCATAAGGAAATTGATAGAATTGGGGGAAACGGATAAAAGCTAGTATATGCTCTAAGGCTGCGTTTGGTCATCCAGATTTCTAAATAAGATAGGACTGGATAGGATAGGATAAGAAATCCTGAGGTTTCTTTATATCCTGTCTACTGTTTGGTGGACTACGGATTTAAAGTCGGATAAGATAATTTTTTTTTTTTGCTATTCACGAGTTTAGAGGAGTTAGTGAAGGAAAAAAAAGTCGAGAAATTTTTTTGGTGAAAGCACACAAGGTATTGGGATGAAGATGACGGTGAGTGGAGTGTAGCGTTTTTGAAAAAATAGGCATTAGAAATTCTATCTGGGTCTATCCCCTGAATTTTTTTATCCGGTCTATATCCGATCTTATTTTATTCTGGACCACCACCAAATACAGGATAGGATAAAACATATCTTATCCTGATTTTTATCCGGTTTACGCGTTGTAGAAGCTGTGCAAATCGAATTGTATTTCCGTGTAGAAGTCTAAGCGTCCGTAACTGGAGAAGAGAGTATTAAGTGTCCATGATTGCTTCAAGCAATTTGCTTGTATCTTTAGATGCACAACCACAAGGAGAAGGAACCATTTTAAGACGTTACATTTCAAGGATTACAGCCTCGATTGGACTGTTAGAGCTGGGAGTAGAGGTGGCCACGGTTCGGAACCGTCCGGTTCCGGTTCGGAACCGGCGGTTCCGGTTCGGCGCCACACTTGAACCGGAACCGGAACCGCCCCTAGCGGTTCCGGTTCCGGTTCCGGTTCGAAATTTAAAAAATTTTAAAAATAAATTATAAAATAAATAATAAATTATAATTTTAAAAAACAGAATAGAAACAAGGAAAAAAGACAAAAGAGAAAAAGGAAAAACAGAAAAGTAAAAGGAAAAGAAAAAGAAGAAAAACAGAAAAGGAAAAATAGAAATGAAAATAAAAAAATTTAAAAAATACTATTCTTGTGATAGAACATTATTCAATATAAATTGTGATTAAAATGTAAATTGTACTCAAATTTGGGGACAAAAAGATAAGAGAGAAAGAGAGGACTTCAACTTAATAAATTATCATTAAGCACATTACAATTCGTTACAACGATCTTAAAAAAAAAGGTGTACACTACAATATATATACCCTAAAATTATCCCAAAACCTAAGCATTCCGTGCGCAGGGGACAAGAGGTCACATATCGTCGGATTATATTTCGGTTTCCCTAAGCTCACGTGGGCGTACCCGGTATGAGAAACAAGAGTTCCCGAAATATTTGCCAACTCCAATAGTTCTTTTACCCTCAATCGTCACTACCCGTTCCAGTACCGATACTGGTAGCGGTAGTATCTCCATCGTTAAAGAATTCGGATTCATTATTCCGATCTATCTCTTGTTGCCGGTATTGAGCCTTCGTCCAATCAGCAACACAAGCTTGCATCTCCACTGATTCTGGATCTAATCTTGAACGATGTTCGTTCAAAATATTACCTCCGGCACTGAATGCTTGTTCGACCGCAACTGTAGAACAAGGGGTTGAAAAAATCTGTTTTGCAATAAGAGAAAGGATTGGGTATTGGCTTGCGTGCCTCTTCCACCAATCCAAAATTAGAAAATCTGTACCACCTTCGGCTTCAGTAAACTCAAATAAAGTGGTTAGATAACTCTCTAATTCAGAAATATTTCCTATTACTCCCTTTTGTTTTTTTTGTCTATGTAATAAAAGTTGATACCCTCTACTAATTTTACCTGTATTGTCATTTTGTATATCTGTAGATTGAGAAGATCCAATATCACCTAAATTATATTTAGTATAAAATTCATTATATAATTCTATTACTACATTTTTAACATCACGTAATATGGTTGTAACATTTGTCACATCATAATGTAAACATTGATAATATACACGCAAAAAATCATTTAAGCCATCCAATTTGCAACGCGGATCAAAAACACAAGCAACTAAATAAATCATGGGAATTTCACTATAATAATGAAGCCATTTCATTTTCATTGCAACTATAGTATCTTGTAATTCAACATCATTTTCATATTCATCAAAAGTTCCGACAATATTAATACACTCTACTAAAAATAAATGTGTAGTAGGATAATAAATACCGGACAAAGTATAAGTTGCATCATTAAAAACCTTTAAAACATCTAAAATTTTTTGGCAAATATCCCACTCTTGTGGGTATAAATTAATCTGAGGTATATTATTAGAAATGAATGCACATAATAAATCTTTATATGCTAAAGATTCAGTAAGCAAGTGGAAAGTAGAATTCCAACGAGTTGGAACATCTCTTGGAAATCTTTTTGGCTTTGTGCCATTTTCTCTACAAAATCTACCCCATTCTTTCATTTTTTGGGGATGTTTCCATAAAAATTGAATCGCCTTTTTTATTGGTTGAAGAAAAATATCAAGAGTTTTCAAACCATCTTGTACACATAAATTTAAAACATGACAAGCACATCTAATGTGAAAAAATTTTCCGCCAAAAGAGGGTTTGCAAATATTTTCTAACTCGGCAATTGAAGCGGTATTTGCTGCGGCATTATCAAAACCAATTGAAAAAATTTTGTTAAGCAAATAATATTCTTCTAAAACTTGCCTAATTATTCTATAAATATTATTTGCCGTATGATGATCATCGAAAACTCTAAATGCAATAACGCTTTTTTGAATAGTCCACTCGTCATCTATCCAATGACATGTTATGCCCATGTAAGAATGATTTTGCCAATTATCACTCCAAATATCACTACCTACATGCACGCATCCATTAAATTGCATAAAAAAGTTTTGTAAATCTTTTTTTCCTTTTTTGTAAAGATCTTTAATTACTCGTTTAATTGAATTTCTAGGAACACGTTTTGCTTGTGGAGCACATGCTTTTTGTACAAATTCATTAAAACCAAATCTTTCTCCAAAATTAAATGCTAAATGCTCAACGGAAATAAATTTGCCTAATTCTTCCTTATAAGTTTTTTCATTAAAACGAAAAAAAGGGGAAGTGTTAGGATTGACATACCCGGAAATTTGTTGTTGCCCGATATCGATTCCCGTTTCGGTTGGATGTTTGCTCCTAAGATGTCGTTTAAATGTTCCATATCCTTGTCCACCTGTATATTTATATATTTTTCCACAATATTTACAAATTATATCATACCTTTTTTGACCGATATCAAACCTTTCCATTTTCGTAAAGTGATTCCAAATGTCAGATGTAAATTCCCGTTCCGTTTCCTTTGTTGTAGATATTTCGGCAGGAGGATGAAAACTTTCTTGCGTCGGGACGCGCTCCACGTCGGGAAAAATGTTGATTTCATCATCTTGAAAATCTGCATATTCATGAGGATCAAAAGAATGATGGGATTCCGTCGCGATATTCTTACCTTTGCCAGTTGGCACTCGACTTCCACTTGCCATTTTTCGAATGTATTGAGAGAATTGAGCGGATTAATTGGGAGAATTAAGAAAGAATTGCGTGGATTGAGAAAATTGAGAGAATTTGCGAGAATTTCGAGTATTGAGAAAATTTGAGACTTGACTTGAGAGAAGAGAATTGGAGAGAATTTGAGAGAATTGTGTGTGTATTGTGAGAATTTGAGAAAATTTATAGGAAAAAAATGAAAAAATTTAGAATTAAAAAAATAAAACATAACCGTTGCAAAATTACAACGGTTATGTATCTCCCCAACCCAACGGCAGGCTGCTGCACTGCACAGCTGCAGCATGGCCTGCAATGCAGGCTGTGCTGCAGCTTTTTTTTTTTTTTTTAAATTTTTTTTTTAAATTTTTTTTTAAAATGCCCGTTTTGGGGCGTAGGCGTAGCCGCGTAGCCGTTGCCCCCGAGTTCCCAACGGCAGGCTGTGCAGCCTTTCTTCTTCTTTTTTTTTTTTTTTTTTAAATAAATTTAAAATTTAAATTTTTTTTTTTCGCAGAACCGGCCCGGAACCGGCGGTTCCGGGCCGGTTCATATTTTTCTGGAACCGGAACCGGGCCCGTAGGCCACGGGCCGGTTCCGATTCCGAACCGCGGGCCCAGTCAACGGTTCCGGGCCTGGGTTTGACCGGGCCGGTTCCGGGCCAAACCGGCCCGTGGCCACCACTAGCTGGGAGAGCCGAGTAGGCCAACTGGATAGGCTGAACCATTGTGAATAGGTTCTGCACTTCTTCCATTCTACGAGCTCCTTCATATTCTGTTGATAGAAAATAATTGTTTTTACATACACACGATTTTTTCTGCAGCACCAACGCACGTTGTACGGGGCCGTCCAGCAATTTATGCAAAAAAAGAAGGTGTTTCAAGTTTCCTTAGACAACTGATTCACCCCTCCTCTTGGTTCTTTTTGTCTAACCCATTTATCAAGGTCAAGAACCCATGCTTCCATGCCGTGTCAGGGACAAAAATCATGGAGTTAGGGCCATGGATTTAGCTTCGTGACTGCAACTAGCCATGCTTTGCATCAACTGAAAGGGGGATGATATTTTGACCAAAAAGAAAAGAAAAAGGAAAGGGTTGATAATACAGAATACATATACAAACACATCTCACATCAATAGCATTGTGATCTCTCTCTGTCTCTCTCTCTCTCCATTGATACATCACATTTCCAGCTACCTTAAATATACTACTACTAGTCATATTACTAAGTAAGAAGGAGCAGCTGGCGGAATCTCCTTTGACCTGACCATAAAATGCAGATCATTGCATAGTTCCTCTGAGAATTTGTCCCCTTTAGACATGAGACCATCACGGGCAGGAGTGCCGGCAGCGACACGAGCGTGTCACTCCAATACGAGCTGCATGTGGCGATTTAGGTCGTCAAGGTAGGTCGAGCAACTGTAGTCCTCTGCATCACCAGCGTTGAGGAGGAGCGTCCTACTTGAAACTGACTTCTGTTTCCACTCCACAGTTCCATCCTCGCCCCTCAGAATCTTCACAACCTGCAAGGATAAAGATCATAGGAGTTGCATCAGCGCACACAGTCCACCTCAAAATTCACATTGTAGCTAAGGGATCGGCGGTCACCGCTTGAAGTGATACTGCAAGATTGTCTACTAACAAAACAAACTTGTCATGACGATGTCCAACTATGAATGCCACAAAATGAGAGTTCTTAATTGAGAATTAAGTTCGTCAGATTTCACAGGACCAGTGATGGCGAAGGAAGAGATGGAGCAGGACAATACCTGTTTCATGTTCGGTCGCATCGTGGACAGATGGTGGATGCACATCGAAGCAGTTAATGACGCCCTCTTCATTTCAACTTCGTCATATGCTTCTCCTAGTCGAGGATCGACCAAGTCTTTCACGTTATTTGCATCCAATAGTGGCTTCGCCTGCAAATCGATCAGAAAATATAGATTATCAATACAGACCTCACTGAGCCCTTCCATTTGCCTCCTAATTGTTTTGTAAATTTACATAACATGTCAGCCGCAGTATGACAGGAGATAATGATTATTGCAACTACAGACATTTCAAACAAATTGAACTCAGTCAGATTAGGAGGTAAAAGATCAAGATCTATTTGAATATTTAGATTGCGACATCACAAATCAGGAGTTCTTGGGAGAGGATAGGACTAATCCGTACCCACATCACGAGGCTCCGTCGGCACGAATCAACAGCACGGCGACCTGTCATGAGCTCGAGCAACAAAACCCCAAAGGCGAAGACGTCGGTCTTTTCATCGACAATTCCGTGCATAAAGTATTCGGGAGCAAGGTACCTGAAAGACAAATGATCGTATCAGACTATCAGTATCAGAACAAGTAGCTCCGAACAAGGGCTTTTTGAGTACTAACCCAATTGTGCCTTCAATAGGAAAGATGACGTGATGAACCCATTTCTCCGGAAGCCACTTCGCCAACCCGAAATCAGAAATCTGCAGATCATAGGATCGACATTTAAATATCCAGCTTATTCAAAAAATGGGCGGGTTAGAGGAGAATGACCACGCCAGATTTACCTGAGGCTCGTAATCTTCGTTTAGTAATATGTTAGAGGCTTTGATGTCTCGGTGAATGATGCGCCTCGGGCAATGATGGTGGAGATACTGCAATCCTTCTGCAACACCAACCGCCACCTTGAACCTGGTCGTCCAATCCACGATCCCCGTCGAACCTGCAAAAATGATCATCCAAAACCGAGTCAAAAGTTAATGAAAATGTATCAACCTCTGCAAATAAAACACCCTAAACCACCTAATATGAAGGTAGATTAGAATAGAGGATTTCGACATCACCATGCAGAAGTGAAGCGAGGCTGCCATTTGGAGAGAATCGGAGGACAAAGTACAATCCACCCTCGATGCCGAACCCGAGCAGCCGCGCCGCGTTCGGATGATCAATGTGCGCTACAATACCGAGTTCTGATAGGAAGTCGCCGATCCTATCCACTTCCTCCTTCTCTTTTTTCCCCAGCCTCTTCACGGCCACCGTTTGGCCATCCGAGAGGCGACCTCTGTACACCTCCGCATGTCCGCCTTTCCCAATCAAGTTCTCTATAAACTCGCCATGAAAGGTAGCATAATTATTCAGTCAGGCAGGGGAACAATGCAGGCAGCACAGGAGAACAAGTTTTCGAGCTCAAATCCTAGTCTGTTTGTCGATCATCGAGGCGCACGAGTGACGATCTCAAGTTCCGTAAAGGAATACGCGCTACACATTCATCGTACTCCCGTTTAGCAATGGCCCGATCCATTTGTAAAGCAGACAATATGTCACGAGTTCGAATTCCATCGTCGAACTACTCGTGATGAGTCTTTATCTTTTCGATATCCTAACGTTCACACCACGCATTTCGCCTGCCGAAATTCGGCTCACAGCAGTGTGAAATACGAAGAAACAAGAGCATCCCAGAACAGATATTCCCAGGTCCGGTTGAACCGTAGTCGGTAAACTATGCAGGCACGGTCGGGTCGACAAACAAATCTTGGATTAAGCAAAAAGCAGAAACTTTTTCTTTTGCCTACTTGCCTACTTGTCGTTAGCAGACTTTTCCTCGCCTGAATCGCCGCTCTCTTTTCCTGGGTTTGCGCGCAGTCCTCAATGCAAAATGTCAAAGTCAAAGTCAAACAGATGCCCTCTAGTCTGTTTATTAGTTACCAGTCACACTGACAAGCAATTTCTTTTTTCAATTTATTAAGCCATCAAATAGAAAGTATTTACAATTTTCGGTACATTATTTCTTAAGATAGCTAACGATTTGAAAATCGAAGCATTCGTTATCGAAGGTACTTATTGGATAATCGCCTCCACCTTCCAATTTAGAGACATCATTTGGAAATTACCCGAATTTCGCAGAGCGTAACGTGATTGACGGGATTTCAAACGGGGTCAACCTAGGTTTCTCGAATTAACCATGTCGGGGATCTCTTATTTACTTTTTTAGACCGACCCTCTCCCCCACGTGGCACCTTTCTAGCATTGCATCCGTACCTTACTTGGAGCACGCTGCTAGGGAAAAGAATAATCATGATTCGAAGCATGCCCTTTGTGACAAGGAAAAGCAAAGAACAATCATATGTTCAAGCAAGAGGCCGGGGTTTGCTCCGTAATTTGCGGAGGCCAACAAATTTGCTCTTGCATTTTTTTAATTAAAAAAACAAGAAATTAAATCGGTCAATTGCAAGTGGTTTGACTTATGAAAATTCGGTTTAATACCACGAAAAATCCCAAATTAATACATCTTTGGATAAATTTATCCAAACTAATTTTTTGATAATAAAAACACTCCAAACTGGTATACCTTGACAAATTCACCCTCAGTTATTTTTAGTTTAATTTATTTTATATCATGAAAAATCCCAACCATGTACATTTATGACAAAACGAAGAAAAAAATTCCAAACCGGTATGTCTGTCAACTGCACGTGTCATCCAACTCAGCAAATTGACAGTGAAATTTAACGAAAACTAACGGAGTGTAAATTTATTATATGTACATTGATTTAGGGTTTTTCGCGGTATTAGCTCTTGAAAATTTGATTGTTTTTTTAGTAAATAAAAATTATATATATATCAATTTAAAACCCAGCTAAATTAAAAAATGGGGGTTTGGCTGAGACAAGCATTTACCGGGGCTAAAATCGTCAGTGGCGGCTGCGAGTTCCGAATAGTCGAAGTTCCTCCACGTCGGCTTCCGCGTCCGCGGCACGCCGATGACGCCGCCGCCGCCGCCTCCGGCTCCGCCCTTGTCGTTGGCGCTCCGGATCCTCGCCAACCTCTTCGCCTCACCCTTCGAGATGCCGCCGCCGCCGCCGCGCCTTCCCGCTAGAGGCGGCGGTGACGACGGCCGCCTCGTGTATTTCATCTTCCTCAACGCGTCCATCACCTTCTTCCAATTGGACGACGACGACGACAACGACGACGACGACCCGCGATTCTGGTCCTCTCGCGGGGACCAGCTGCAAGTGCTGCTGGCGCTGTGGTCGGACTCCGAACCCGCGATGGGGATCTCCAGCACTCCTCTCGGCGACGACGATGCTTGGCCGCCTCCTCCTCCACCTCCTCCTCCTCCTCCTTCTTCTCCCGCGTCGTCTTCTTTCCTCACGTCGTTTCCTTGGGTTCCTCCTGTTCCTACGATGCCGAGAAATAAGTAAAAATCGGAGCGTCAGTTCAGTCCGGCACTCTAGTCTCGCCGCCGCTAGAGAAAACAGAGCATCCGAAATGGGTGGGCGTCTCTCGTGTCTCAACGCATTTTAACCCGCAGCGAGAACGCGAACAGTCTAAGCTTGAGGAAGGTGGAGAGACCCCCGCACACAGTCCTCCCCAAAAAAGGAAAAGGAAATCGGAACGATCTATTGCTGAAATCAACGAAAAAGAGGCCCCCCCTTCCCACCCAAAAGCCTTCCCAAAACAAAAAAAAAAAAAAATCGACCCGCTTTTAATGCTGTCCTAAAAATCGAAACTTTAATCAGATTCATCCAAGTTTTTACCTCCCTCGTGCGTCATGTCGCTTTGCTGGACGACGGCCATAGATGGGAAGAAGCTTCTCGAGCGGGACAGGATGGTACAGGCGGGACTGAGAAGGCTTAAAGGGCGGGGCTTTCTTCAACTTTCCTTCAACAGAAGTTCTGCAGATACAGAGGGAGAGGAAGAGAGATAGAGACAGAGAGACAGAGAGACATGGAATACGGGCTCTGTTTATGCACGACACAACCTCGGCTGGCTGGCTTCTCTCGCTCTGCTTTTGTATTTACTTTGGTTCCACGGATTGGGGGGGGATTCTGTCTGCTTATTTTGACAGAGGTTACTGCATGACTACATTGCATGATTAATATAGTCTGGACCGTCGATTAAATTATGTTAGTCTCGTCGCGGGCCAGAATGATCAACGGTCCGGATGAATTTGGCTACTATGATCAAATGAACCTTACAATCCGTTCGATTTTTCTAATTCCCTTCGGTCTGAAGTGCCGCTTGAAGCCATAGGATGGATGGATGTCGAAACATCGAAAAATGAAATGAAAAGAAGGAAGGAAAGAAAATGGGTAAGGGGATGCTTTTTCCTCTTACCGGGGAATAAAGGATCAAAATAGACCGAGTTGAGGGAGAAGTGAAATTAAAAAAAATGAAATCCTATCGACATGTTACATCATTAACTGACTAATGAAAAAGTAGAAGAATTTTTGCTGATGGGGAGGTTTTTTGGTCACAAGCCACGCGAGACATCATTGGCCCCTTCAGTTCCGAAGTTCCGACGTGCATTGGACGGCTTGATTTTTCCTAAATAGCATTTTGTTAGTATGAATATGCAATTTGGACTGTCTTTACAAAGAGCTTTTCAATGGTGTTTAACTCTCCCAAGTCCGGGTGAGCTTCGACATTGTCATAATTATGTTCCCACTCTAAGCTCGTGGCCCCATGTGAACATTTTCTTTACTTCGACCTATTCACCGGCCTTCTAATTGTGGAGGAGTGTAATGTTACTCGGGGTCCATGTACTTTTATCTGAAATTCAAAATTGTCCTTCTTCTTCTTCTAAAGCATTCAGATATGTTTTTAAAGTATCACAAATCGTCTCTAAGCCATTTCGGTAATGGAATTTGCTAATTTTACGATAAACTTGTTAACTTTTTTATTTGATTTTTTTCTCTTTTCAAAATGCTCTCTCTCTCTCTCTCTCTCTCTCTTCCCCCTTCTCCCCCTTCTTCTTCTTCTTCTTCTTCTTCAATTATCTTCTACTTAAAATCTGACCATACCAGATGCTGGCGATGCAAAACCTACAACCCCTAAATACCCATTCATGAGATCCGCTAGCTCCAAATCATGTGACCGTGGTGGCAACTAGCTCCAGATCTAACGAGCTCCAAATCTAGCGGCCATGGTCGTAAGCCTACAGTTTAAGCTGTTGAGATAGGTATATGAGTTGTGTTGGAAAATGTTCTACACTAGAGAATTGATGTGTTTTCGAGCAATTAATATATTCTAGTTGGCACGTAACTTATTGGCTTAAGCTTTTAAATGTATGTAGGTCCAACTGAATATGTTAACAAGCGCGGATTTGGGCTCTTTTGACGAACTCACCAAATCAAGGTATCAAATTTTTACTGTGTGCAATCGCGAACTTGATATCTACGAGCTCCACATCTTGAGGCCATGATGGCCATGATACGCATGTAAGTTGTATTGGAAAAAAAGTTTTACATTAGACAATTGGTGTGCTTTCAAGCGGTTAATATATTCTAGTTGGGTTATAACTTATTGGCTTAAACTTTTAATTGTAGGTGGGTCAAACTAGATATGTTGACAAGCTCGGGCTTAAGCTCTCTTGACGATTTCCATAAATAAAGGTATTATATTTCTACTATGCGCAACCAGGAACTTGAGATCTACAAGCTCCACATATCGAGGCCATGACAGCCATGAGCTCGAGATGCATGCTTCTCGAGATCCCATCTCTCTCTCTCTCTCTCTCTCTCTATTGTCTTTCTAAGCTTTTCAGTTGCTTGAGATGAACCCTCTTTGGCGCCACATCATAATAGTGAGTGAATCATAACATGACATATTTTGACATCTAACTCAACAATTTAAAAGTATAACCAAATGATAGAGGCAGAACAATTTAAAAAGTAAAGGGAGAGTTTTGAGAAAAAAAATGAAAGGACATTTTTAATTTACGGGCAAAAGTATAGAGACCACTAATAATCCTTTTTAAAAAAAATCACGTTAAATTGAAGTTGAATGGAAAAGATATACAGCGTTGAAATTCAGTCACGAGCCATGTATTTGATGCTATAAAATCTTATCATAATTTGACGCATCCAATGCAAAGCATTAGCCGGGTGCGCGCGGTTAACATGATTAGCAAAATGCATCGCAATTATTCCTAGATGAGCTTGAAATGCGTATGAGGTGGCAATCTACTTCAATGATGGAGTATAATACGTTCATAGATGTTAAACTTTGTCACTGAAAAATCATGTAACCTAATTTTAATTAATTTCATTCTTAAATAAGGTCATTCAATTTAAAACAAGACACTAGGAACTATGACATGAATAATGACACGTTTTAAAGTATGTCAGCGGTGATTCCTTTTACTTTTGCCCGAAAGTAAAAATTGCACCTCTATTTTTTGGTTCAAAAGCATTTCTATACTTTTTAAAATGTTCCACATCATTCCTTTTGCTAATTTTTGCTTTTGCCAATCAGTTTTTGTTGGCATGGATTGTCGAATTTGATATGAATGTTGAAGTACACGTGTAATGTTATGATTTGCTTACAAAACTATTATGCCAGACTAAATAAACACTAAAACATAATTAATTGAGAGAGAGAACCAGCCCATGAAGAAACAGTATTGTTCCAATGGCCGCTCGAGTTCGAGGCTCCCAACCGCTGCCATGGCAGCTCAAGCTCGATGCTTGTGGTTGCCATGGCCGTTTGAGCTCGAAACTTGCAGTTGCGATAGCCAGATTTGGCTTTGAAGCTTGTGACCATGACTGTTTGAGATCGAAGCTTGAGGCCGCCATGCCCAAATCTGGCTTTGAAGCTTGCGGCCATGGCCATTGGCCGTTTGAGCTTGAAGGTTGCGACCGAAGCTCATGATTGCCATGACCACTTGAGCTTACGCTCATGCCCACCATGGCTTCTCAAGTTGGAAGGTCGCTAACACCGTGACTTCTCGAGCTCAAAGCTCATGATCATGGATGAGCTCGAGCTGCCATGGCTGTGAAATTTAAAACTCGTAGATCTCGAGCTCCTTGGAAGCTCGAGCTTCTTAGTTGCGGCTACGACCGTGGAGGGTGGTCGTGAATGGGAATTTACAAATTGCATTGTTAAGGCTTGAAGAAGAAAAAGAAAGAACTACGACCGGGCGAACGGCGAAAGGCAATAGGGAAAAAAAAAGAAAGAAAAAGGAAAGAAAAGAAAAAAAAAGAACGAAAAAGTAAAAATTCAGAAAATTTAGGAGATTTGCAAAAAATCATTCGCTTCAACATCGGTTGTGCCATGTAGGATGGCCGACGTTAATTAGACCAGCTACATCAGCGATTTTCGATTGGAAGAACTATGTTGGCAAATCCTGAATTGGCCAAATTTTAAAATTTATGACTGAATTGATCGTCGTTCAATAAATTTAAGACTTCTGAGGCACTGCTTGCAACCAGAGCCCTTGAACAATGTATAATTAGTTATCTGGCCAAAAGCTGCGACGCTTGAAAATGAGGAAAATGTTCAATTTTTTTCTTTTTTTGCGTGGGCCAACAAGATGCTTAACGCAATTGAAAACAAAGCAAGTAGAGAATGGTCATTGTTAAGTGGGTGAACTAAAACCTGCTTTCCATCTTAGACCGCCAACCCTCGCCACTGTCAATTCAGTTCAGTTAGAGGGGAGTGCTTAACTAAATTCAGCTCTGTCCATGTCCCTCTCTCTCTCTCTCTATAGGACCCAACCCTCCTAAGTCAACTTAGACGACCCTAATGAAACCGGGATTAGGAAAAAAAGAATGTCCCTTGATCAAGAGAAGATAGGATTAGTTAGATAAGAGTTGGTGTTTTAACGCATGTGAGTTAAATCCATATTTAGTACTTAGATTGAGAGAGAGACGAATAATATATGTATGACGAGAAAGAAAGAGATAATGAAATCAATCGATGTAGTTTGCAGAGAGAGAGAGAGAGAGTAGTTGATCATGTGGAAATTACTATAATGTCCTTCATGGTGAGTAGTGAAAAGCTTCAATTAATGGAATTTCTTAAACCAAATTTGTTGGCCAATTGACAACTGAAAATTTTTTTTAAGTGTAGGTGCATATATCTTATATGCATTTTATATGAATTTTGTTAATGAGTGTCTCAAGACACAACATGTTAAATGCCCATTAAGGTTAATCGTCAACTTCGAATGTATTATCTTTATTTAAGGAAATTACACCAAAAATACCACACCCTACCTCCTCTCTCTCTCTCGTTCCTCTCTGGCCTTAATAAGCTGGTGCCATTAGACCCAACCACAGTGCCGCTACCATCACGACTTCTCCAGTTGGCGCCGGCGACGATGCCTCTCGTGCCACTGCTGGGGTCGATTGTTACTTCTCGTGCTCTCTCCCTCCTCTATCTGTCAGGCAAGGTGGTTGCGACCTTGCAACTATTGAGGTTGTGACCGCCTCGACACCACCCGACCTCGAGCGACATCGGTCCCTCTCCTCCTCTGTCCTCATCGAGGATATAGAGGACAGTTGGGTTGGGGTTGCAACATCATAGACATCAAGTGAGAAATTTGTAGAGATGTGGTCAATATAGTAAATAAGCGAGATCTTGTATTGTCGTAGTGACGTGCCACCACATGTCATGAGGTCAAAAGCACAGTGACAGGTGGTTGCTCATCAGACATACGTATTTTTCATCAAACATTTCAAGTATCATGTAATGATAAATTTATACATAAACATTTCGCTCCCTGAATCCTTAAAATTTCAAAGGTTGCTATGCATGAAAAAAGGTTTGTGCAATTGTCATGAACTTCGCCCTTAACGATGTAGAAGTAAATCAGAACGCACACAAATTAGTCGGACAAGATGATGTTGTCAATAGTAGATGCAGACAAAAGAACAACAGCAACAATAATTGGAATCACAAACATCACTGAACATCCTGGTCATTTCTAATTTTATGCATTGAGCATACAGTAAAATCAAGATCACGGTCGAAACAAGACTCTATTGACTGTTCAAAATAATGCTACGGCATCGGCAACTTGAAGTAAAAACCTAACTTCATGAAAATTTATGAAGGCACAACTCGTGGTTCATTGGAACTACTCAAAGGCTTTTCCCAAATACTGAACCAAACGCAACGCATCTTTTCTAATAAGGATGTTGCAACCAGTTCCAATTTTCCGCTGCATCTAGGATGAAATAGAATCCCTACCCAGTAGAATACTCTGCCAACCCCACAATGGTCTGCCTCCATCCTCTGCATGCATTGTGTAAGCCGTCCATTTTCCTTGTTGGTAATGTGCTCAAATTTGAGGGATAGCCTTACCTGACTTCAATATATCGTAATTGTTCGTGTTGTATAAACACACGCACACATATACACATCATTGAAAATACTGAATTTTAAGGGATGGTTAATGCAATTTCGCATCATATTTATCTTGGTATACCAATACCATAGATTATCTTGTTGAACGATATCCGTTTTTGCAAGATAGTGGTACATAGAACTAGAATTTTGCATGACAAAACCACTATACATAAATCTCATGTAACGTGATTGTACTTGTTATGAATCAATTAGTATGTTGAAGACAATGCCTTTAGTGCGATAA